>CBVK0100756107.1:0-12312 GCA_900067695.1 Picea abies
TCAATCATTCATGAACTCTCTTAGTATCAGAGGAAAATAAGATGGAGTAATAAAGATGACTTATATTAACCAATATGTCTCAAAATCGAATACATAATCAGAAAACTAGTGTTCTTCATCAAAAGTTTACAAAACGGGAGCACTTCTCAACCATCGACCTTAACAAAATATCAAAATTGTCTATAAATACCCATGAATGTTGCAACCACCAGGAGTGTGATCGTACCACTACCTTAAAAAACCTTGTATCATCGCCTACTCTATCAGATAGTGTAGGATTTCTCATGTTAGATGCAAGCTAAGCACAGTTATGTGTTTTACAGGAAACATTTCCCATAAGGAAGCTTCGGATCATTAGCGTGCCTTCATGGTTGCGCTCTGCAACGCTTTCCATTTATGAGGTGAGATGAGGTATCAAATGTCACACCCAATATTTAATAACTACCTTCATCGGGATCAGGATAGGGCCTAACACTCATGAATGTTTCTAGACGGTGTCATACAAATGTTTTGAGTCAATCCCGACGTCTCAAGGCCAAGCAAATATTCATTTTTGATCAATACAGACACTTTCGGTCTTTGGCACAACTCCTCTCCATCGCTCCATATTCAATGTGACCTAGGGCCATGACCNTCCATCGCTCCATATTCAATGTGACCTAGGGCCATGACCCTACGTAATTGTGTGATTTCGAGCATGACCAAGGGTGGTTTGAAAGCAAACTGCTTTTTTCCCCGAAATTCACCATGAACCACCACGCGTCCCTTTCCAAAACCCACGGTTATGATTGTGACCCGCCCTTAAAATTTTTAAACGTCTGCACCTTTCGACCCTGCAATGGAGTGCGATCGTTGATCTTGTAATTTGAGATGAGGCTTCATGATCAACAACCCATATCTGGCACTTTAGATCGACGGATTAGATCTTCCCTCTTTGAATCAACGACTGAGATCTACTTCATGAATTGACCTTCGGGATTTTCAATTCTCAAACCACATTTCCCTCTAAGAAAAACCTTCGGAGCTAAGGATTCCAGGTCTTCGGGCCTTCAGGACTTCGGCCTTTGGCCCTTTGCAATTTCTAAGCACTTCTCATTTCAAATCTCTCGAAGCTCATTTTCTCGAAGCCTTGGATCAACTGCCACCTATCCCCTTTAATATCAACGGATTTTATTCACTTTGGGGCCTTTTGATATGGTGATATAATTCGCTCAAGTTTTCACTCTCGAATGTTCATGAGCCATTGATCTGGATTGTTCCCAGAATCTTCACCACTGAAAGATTAAAACTATCTATTTGCTTGATTCGAGATCATAACGGGTCATTTTGAATGTTGTGATTTGCACTCATGGTTGTAGCCTATGGCCCTTGATAACTTAATGTGATAACATTTGGATCCACAGGGGATGGCATGCTCCCTATGAGCTTCCAAGAATGTGTAGTTCCAGTGCCTTAGCTATTGGGCTATGGAGTCTAGCTCAAAACTTTCACAGAAGAAAATAGGGCAATATGTACACTGCTTTACTAAAAAATGAAAAAAAACACATGGGCTCCAAAAGGAGCTTATTTATGTACAATCCTAGGATAACTGATTTTTACAAAGTGTTAGGTGAAATCAAACTTCCACCATAACCACCCAGACTGTTCGCTAATATAATTCTTCTCTTTACTGCAAATAATCCATAAAAGGTAACGAAAGTATGATAGCATAAAGAAAACATTTATTGGAACTCTGGAAATACCTCCAAATGATGATAATATGAACAATTTTGTAGGCTCCAATTCTTTTGGAAAACACAGTTCCATATATAACCCCACAGGGTCACAAAATTTATGATCAGGAAAGCTCGACTGGTAAGAAATTACCTCCTGCTCTTCATGGTTACTCACCCATCATTCAATGTTCTCAAAGTTTATAAGTGAGTAGAGGACTGATGTGGATCGGCTGATCGCAGGTGATACTTTCTCATATACAGGTTCAAGATAGGAGATAAACTGCACCTTTATCTTCTCCATTTCTCCTTTGTCTGTTCTGATAACATCTGTTAGCTGAGAGCAAGAAGTCTCTTCATGTATATCCATGGATGCTTCTTCCTCTCTATCATGTTTCTTAGTGTATTTTGCAGGACCAATATGGTTGATTTACACACAATGCTCTTCCTTAATGTATAAATGAAAAGGCTTTATAGTATGGTCTTGGAAATCCTTCATATCCAAATCGGAATCAGTTCAATTAGATTCATAGTTGTCATACTCAAGCTGGTTTCTCCCCAAGTCAGGAAAATGTGGTGTGGAGATTTGTTGCTCTTCATATGAACACTCATTAAAGAGAGGTGAGTGCAAAATGCCTCCATATTGCAAAAAATGAGTGATCTCTTGATTCTTCTCTTTGATCCTAAGTAGAAATACATTCTGGAAAACCTCTTGAAGGAAAAGAGAAGAATCCTCCTCCACCATTATCTCTTCCTCCAAATTTGAGACAACAAGTGTATCAGGAGCATAAAATAATGCATCCATGGCTATGTAATCATCAACACTTCTAACAATCATATTTGGGAGCATGGAAAAGCTCTGATCTTCATCGTTTTCACTGGGATATCCATCAAAAGTGGGTTGTTGTCGGTTGGTATCTGTAAAAAAATATTCTTCATAAGCAGGGCTTCCCAAACATCTGTTTCAAGGACCGGAATATCCTGTGCATCTCCTTCATAAGAGTAGCAAGCATGATCTGCCTCCAATTTTTCTATTTTTGCAGAAAGTGCTTGTACTAGTTTCACCAACTCATCTAAGGTATACCCCTCCTCCTCACAGCCTTCATCCTCACACTTTTCATTCTCACAGATTTCATTTGAAACAGTTATACCTTGAACACATTCTTTATATTCTTCACAACAATTATGACAAATCAACTTAGAAGAATAAAACTTTTGACAGTGCCTATTGAAAGTTGCATGAAATTATCCCAATGAGGAGATGCTAGTAGGGGGTAAGGAGTGATACCATTCACGAGCATCTCCTGCTAATGAGAACATGAAAATATTTAATAATACATCCTCATGATGTATCTCCCATTGATGCATGAGTTCATGAAACTCACAGAGATGCTCTGCGGAGTTGTTCTCTTTACACTCTCTAAATATGGGCAAAAAATCACCCCATTCATCCATAGTAGGAACAACATTAGGAAAACCATGAATAGAGGAGAAATTAAAAGGAGAAAACCTCTGAGATAAGATTATTTCCATTTCAAACCAGTGGAGTCACCAATCAATTCTTTAATCATGGAGTCGTTAGGTGAAAGATATGCAGTTTGAATGTGTCTGGTCTTTGTTCACCATCAAAGACCAGATCTGATCGTTGTCAATCTCCCTGGGAAATTTCAAGCTGACAAAGTAGCTACTAAAATCCTTTTCAAGAAAAATTCTTTGGGTCAGCTTCGGGTGTGCTAGAGGCAGCCACAACTGAAATAGTGGAGTCAACACAGTGGAGTCACCAGGTGCAAGAACAATCTTCAATGGTTCTAATATCTGATGCACCTTCAGAATCATAAGCTCTTTGTCATTATATCCCAGGAAAATGTCTTCAATTCGTTCCCCGGCAACGACGCCATAAATGTTAGCACTACAATTCACCTCCAGGTTGCATCGAAGGAAAGCCCAGTACCCATCATTTTATATGTGATAAGTTGGTTTTAAAGAGGTCAAATGGGCGCAAACTCAAGACAATATCGTTTTAACTCAAAAAACGGGACTAGTATGCACCTGTAGGTGAGGTCTTGATTAACTTTAGTCATTAAGTTGGAGTAAGGGTGAATAGAGGGAAGACTTTGGTGAGGAGAGTGTAGAGTTTTTCTATGGACATCAGGTCTTCCAGCAGCCTAAGGAGGAAAAACTTAAACACAAGATCCTCTTGAATTCAAATCTCAAAGAAACTGAAAGAAATTATAACAACGCTATAATCAAACATTCATCATAATACAGTCACAACAATCCATGTGAATCAATCATTCATGAACTCGCTGAGTATTAGAGGAAAATAATATGGAGTAAGAATGATAACTTAGATTAACCAAGATGTCTCAAAAATGAATACATAACTAGAGAACCAGTGTTCTTCATCAAAAGTTTACAAAATGGGAGCATTGCTCAACCATCAACCTTAACACAATATCAAAATTGTCTATAAATACCTAGAAATGCTACAAGCACCAGTTGTGTGATCATACCACTGCCTTCAAAGACTTCATTTGGCGCCTGCTCTATCAGATTGTGCAGGTTTTATCATGTCAGACGTGATCCAGATGCAGTTAAGTGTTTTACAGGAAAAATTGCCCATAAGGAATTTTCGAATCGTAAGTGTGCCTTCATGGCTGCGCTCTGCAACACTTTCCATTTATGGGGTAATAAAAGGTCTCAAATTCCACCCCCAATCTTCAATAACTAGCTTTAACGGGATCAGGATAGGTCTTGACACTCATGAATGTTTCTAGACGGTTCCATACCAATTTTTTGAGTCAATCCCGACGTCTCGAGGCCAAGAAAATCTTCTTCTATGACCAATACAGACGCTTTCATTCTTTGGTGCAACTCCTCTCCATCGCTCCATATTCAATGTGACCTAAGGCTATAACCCTACGTAATTGTGTGATTGTGGGCACAACCAACGGTGGCTTGAAAGCAAACCGCTTTTGTCCCCACAATTCACCATGAACCGCCACGCATCCCTTTCCAAAAACCACGATTTTGATTGCGCCCCACCCCTAAAATTTTAAAACGTGTGCACCTTCCGACCTCGCAATGGAATGTGACCGTTGATATTTTGATCTGAGATGAGGCTTCCTTATCAATGGCCCAACTCTAGCACTTTAGATCAACGGATCAGATCTTCCACAATTTTTCTTGATCCCTTTTTGAGATGGATTGAGAACTTTCCTAAGTGTGTGACTTGGCATAAATTTTTCCCTCCCTCCTGCCTCCATGATCTAGACTTTATGATTTTTGATGATGCAATACATTTTGTAACTCGTGTTATTTGTGTGCTTGACTTGTCATTGTTTTGGCTTATGATGAATCACAGAGGGAGGTATTATGAGATATTACTAGGATGGTTTCACTAGTTATTTGACTACACCTAGCATTCAACCAAAAAGTGAGTAGAGGTAGGTAGGAATTTGCATCCATTGTATATACTATCTTCATATCATGCTAGTATAGTATAGTTTCATTTTTGTATTCCTTCATTATGTATGTATATGCATGCTTATCTTCATTTTATTATATCATATATGAGAGAGGGGTGATATCACCACCCTTATGATTACTGATCTGTTTTGTTGAGATCTAGAAGATACAGGTCATACCAAATATGTTGAGGTTCCCATGCACTCTATGGCGAGCACATGTCTCTGAGTTGGAGCCAGATGTTATCCCCTATCCTAGGGATAGCTAAGGAGATCATGTCTCCATGCCCACAGGTCCTAGACGTATAGTGTTGAGAGTCGAATGAATTGAGCATGGCCTCGAAGTGCCCATCTTTTCTTCAGTGCATCCCATCTATCAGTAGCAGCGATATCCATCCCACCAGCCTGGTCCTGAAGTAGCAGTAAGTTTTTCTCCATGAGGTAATGAGTCTGGGTATCATGGTATGTGTGAATCTGATTATTGAAGCACTTGAATATGTTGCAATGAATTCTCCTTCATTTCATAACATTTTCTTGGAAATTATGCCATTTAACTTGTTCATACCTAGGAAGGTGACATGATTCCCTAGTAAGTTAGTCTCCCTTTAGGATGAGTTTCCACTAGGTGGTTCTATTAAATTTCATCATTCATTCCCTCCATACTTACCACTTTCCATCATTATTCCTCTCATCTTCCCCCCACCTTGGTTCGAGAATTGGGTTTGCCACACCAGGAAGGGTTGTACCTTGCCTTGTGGGAAGAAGGGGCTAAAGGCCCAAAGGGTAAAATCAGATGGCAAGATTAAAAAGAAAAAATGAAACCTTTGAGATGCTTCATCGAGGGATTCCTGAGAAATAAGTAAAAGGATTCTCAGTAAGAAAAGGAAACACGTAAGATAAATAAACACTCAAGGTATTATCTGGTGGATAGGAGGTTTCATCTTGAGTCAACCTATTAGGACCATGGGCATGTGGTGGTATGACATTACCATATATATGGTCATCAAACCAAGGTAGTGGCTCTTGGTGGCATCGCCAAGAGAAAGGGGGTTTCATCACGAACCATCCTTCTCATCTCCGTGAAATTCTTGTGGGTAACATTGTCACCTTTGGTCACCAAGACAGGACAGTGTCTGATGGGTTTTCTATATGCAATAAAAACACACTAAAAACCCTCAATTAAATTTTCAACTCGAGTTAAGTAAACTTAGATTTGTAGCAATATATATGCCAAGGTAGAAGGACTAGAGGTAGTATAGTCTAACTAAGGAAGTGGTTATCTAAGAGATAATCTATTCAAGCAAAGACTACTAATGATCAAACCCTACTAAGAAACTCAAACTATGTACCCTAAGTAACCATTGAACAAAGGATCGATGGATAGTTCTAAGAAAGAAAATGAAAACCCTACTTAAAGCAAACTAGTTCAATCATAACAATAAGCAAAAGAAAACTATCTACCTAATAAGCAATAGTGACAGCAAACTACTTTAATTAACCTACTCAAATTCAATAAGCTACTACCCTATCAAAGCAAGAAAATGATCAAGCAACTACCCTATCAAAGTGAGAAAATAAACAAGCAACTACATATCAAATCAAAATAGACAAGCAAGCAAGTAAACTATTAAAGCAAGTAAACAACTGACTAACCTAGGATAACTTCTACATCAAGTAAACTAATCAATAAGCAACTAATTAAGCTAAGAAACAAGTGAACTCTATTCTTAATTTAGACTTCACAACTATTTCTAATTTACAAAAGGAAATCTACTGAATTGAAAGCATTATGATGATAAAAGAAATTAACAACTAATCTTTAACCTATGATAAGAAAACTACCCTTTAATCTACCAAAGCAAGAAGGCTATCTATCCTACAATAGCAAGAAAACTATCTTCTAATCTATGAAAGTAAGAAAAATCAAGTGTAGTGTTGATGGTTATGTGAATGTCTCCTGTGTCTTATAATATCACGATGGCACTTAACAATGAACGATAATTCAAGAGGAATAAATTTGATATTGACTTCAATAGCAAAGTGGAAAGTGTGAATTAGGCAATCGAGTGAGAACTTAGCCATTATGGAAACAACATCAATTATCCTGCATATCCATGCGATTATTCAATCATACATTAATCATCAACAGTATAAAGATACTTTCCTAGTAAATTCAATCTCACTCTATACTACTTAAGAAAACTCATACTACACTAAACTCAATAACTAACTATGAATTAAAATTGTAACCTAGATCTAAGAAAGCAATTGCATGAAATAAACTAAACTAGTTCTATTTTGATAATTCAATTTGCAAAAAGAGAAAATACTCATAAACATAAATTAAACACTATTCCAGCATATGACAAGTAATGAAATGAGCAAACTAACTAATAACTAGATAAGCAAAACTAAACAATACTTGGATAAGCAATGAAAACTAAAACTAACACTATCCATCCACCGAAGCCCTATCAAAGAAATCAAGAATTAAAACTATGTTTTAAACTTTATTTTAAACTTTGTTTCAGCCTAAAGAAAGTCTAATATATCATCTAATCACACACGGGGTTAGTATTTTCTTCTACTAACTAGAAATTCATTGCATATTAACAAGATCTGTCATAACAACCCGCAAAAGAAACTAAAACAATTAAGCTATAGCAGCAATTTATACAATAAGAAAGAAAAATGACAATTCATCTACAGGAAAAGAAATAAAATGACATCTACACTATTCAATTCACAAGAAAACTCATAGGATATTCACCCAAACTATTGGTGGGCCCCCCAGCAAGTCGTGGTTACTTTTCAAAGGTGCACCACAAGATTCAACAACATGAATTCACCATTAAAACTAAAAACGCAGTCTTTACACAGTCTTGGCAAAATGAAAATACAAAAACAGAGAGAAATTGTCTTTTCTCTCAAACACACTACTTATTAACTATTCTTTGACCACTAAGGTGGTATTTATAAGTCTTAAAAGCGGAGAAGTCAACCACTGGAAGGGTCGACCCTCTCTAAAAACAGTAAATTGTATTTAAGATGTTATAATTGTCGGTGGCTTCTAGAAATGAGGTGAGCCAATAATTGCCCAACATAACAACCCAAATCGAGTTGTCAAGAGTTCAGTAGTTGGAGGCCATGAGCATGAGAAAAACCCATGTCTCTGATTCACCCATCGTTGGTCGCCAATACCTTAACCACCAAATCGCCCATTGTTTTTGTGTAGGACGAAGTGTCGGACAGAGTGTCGAATGGAGTACCAGACTGAGTGACGGAAACAAAAACAAGTTGTGATTTTTCCCTGTGACATACAAAAAATGAATTAGTTTCCTGGGATCATAAAAACATACTATTTTAAACTCAAAATCATCATAAAAGATGAATTATGCATACTTGGTGTGGATCATAGTGATTTGACACAAAACCTCTTCAAAAACTTCTTCAAAACATGAAAACGCATATACATATTCGGCAAAAAGGATCTAATTAATGTCATAAAACCGGTCATATCACAGGCCCAACATTACCCCCACACCTATGATTTTGCAGGTTCCACTGCAAACAAAAATAAATTACCCCTCATGACTAAGCTTGATGAGGAGGATCAGCTTTAGAAGCTTCTCCTTCTTTCTGTGAAGACTTTGCCTTATGCTTCTTGTGTTGCTTCAGTTGTGCTCTGAGGCTACAGCTGGATTTAGTCATTTCGTCAACTAATCGTTGAAGGGAATTTACCTTTTCTTGGAGGACTGCATTATCATGGTGAAGATGTGTGTCCATTCTCTTCCTTTCTTCCAACTGTTGCAGCAGCTGAAAATTCTCTTTTTGTAGCTTCTCAATGGCTGGAGCAAAATCAGTTATCTTGGAGGAAGGCTTAGATCCTTTGAACGATGTGGACAATCTATCATTCTTAGGATCTGCGGTAGGTATTGGTGAAGTAGGAGCAATAGGGGGTTGATAAGGAGAGGTAGGTTCTGATTTTGTATTTCTTTAAGGCTCTAATTCATTCGCAGAAACTTCCCTAAGTCTCTTTTGAGGGCTCTCAAGATTAGAGGACACTTGGATAGGGTCTGAAGTAGGCAGGGTTTTTTTATAATATTTTTCTCTTATGATCCAGGTACTCTTTCAACCATTATTAAATCGATTGGCTCCTCTCCTATTTGTGGGAACTATAGGATTCTTGTTGAATCACTTCTTGGAGCTTTTTAGGTGTGAAATCAATATATATTGAAGGCATCTGAAGATTATCAATAGGCTTCCTTTGATATTTACTCTTGGTCTTTTTACCCGATGAGGATGCAGGGGTTTCAACAAGCTTCTTGAATTGTTCCAGTAAAGAAATGGTTTGTGTAGGGCGGTTTGGATTCCTTAGAGAGAGGGCCTTGGATGGAGAAATAGTCCTTAGACCAAGTGTCTCTTTGTCAGTCTTAATTGTCAAGTGAGGTTTTGCAAATTGATAAATGAATGCATCCCAAGTTTGCCCTTGTTTTTCCAATTCAGCTAAAACAAGGAGTTTGATCAGGCCATGGTGAAAGAGGTTGTTGTGGGGGTTGGTTACATTATTCCTCACTTAAAAGGACATCTTCTCCAAGCTCTTTAGAAAGTAGAAGGGAAATTTCAAAGGTTTATTGAACTGAAAATGAGCTAGCAGTCTAAAGTGACAGGATTTAAAGGTGGAATATCTACCTTCACAAGTGATCAACCTGGTGATGACTATGAGAGGGTTGATCAGCTCCTCTTTTATCCATTCCTTGGAATATCCTTTGGCTCCTGAGATGTTCTAGAATTCTGGCTTAAAAACCCTATTATAGCTTGAGCGCAACAGCTGGTGGTTTTTAAACCATCTATCTCCCATTCTGGGAAGCTTCATGGCTACAAAAATGGATTCCTCTGAGACCCCAAAGGTAAGATACCCCACACGTGTTGTCTTCCCATTAAAACCGAGGGATAATTGCATTGATATACCATCATCATGGCCCTACAAGTAGATAAAAATGGCCCCTAGCCTGCGCACAAAAACACCTCCCTACACTGTGCAAACTCACGAATGGAAAAAAGGTCTGCATAGGAAGAGGGTTCATACCTCTTAGGCATCGTGATGATGTGAAGAAATGAACAAAGGTGAAATTCACCAAGAGAGGGTGTGATCGGGTCAAGGAATGGCATGAATTGATCAAAGGCTGAGCGCAATTTGAACAGAGGAACAAATGACAGAGGTTGAGTGTGTTCTTAAAACATGGGAAAATGCAAATGGCAGAGGTGTATTGGGATAATAGGTAACCCTGGACCATTTTTGAATGCACCTAGGGTGGAATTGGTTGCACACATGCATGCACGAGTTTCCATGTGTGAGCAATCTCGAATTCAAAGGCACATTTTTGGGGGCAATCTTAATGATGTGAAGTTAGATCAATGTCCAAGTATTTTGACTTGGAAATTTGATCATGAACATGTCTAAAGTTTTCATCCTCAATCTTGATTGCCTTCAACAAATTCAATTAAATTTCATTGATTCCTGGTTACCTGAAATTGTGGACAGTTACTGGTGTGTAAATTTATATGGCACTTCCTTCGGCACCTCATACGACACTTCATATGGCACCTCATATGACACTTCATATGGCACCTCATACAGAACTTCATATGGAACCTTTGTGTTAAATACAGTTTTACCTCCTGGAATGGATAGCCTGCAATATTGCAATGGTTTTGACAGTCACAGTGATTAAGAGCAGAGGTAGAATGTTCCATTGTTTGTTGATTTTTCCACCATGCTCACTCAATCCACTTGCATAGAACATGTAATGTCAAACCTACAATGAAAATACTGTAACAAGAATAGAACATGTAATTTCAAACCTACAATGAACAACCTATAACAAAAATGAACCAATAAAATGGTTTGTTAAGTACAAGAATTTATAGCACACATGAGATTTTAGCACATCAAAATAAAATGACTGCTGATGTAATAACCTGTATCATGAAAAAAATAATACAAAAAAGTTTTACAAAGATTTAATTCTCTGGGCAATGATCATTTGTCAACTCATGAACCCCTCCCCCACACCTAAGTATTGTGACACCTCACAATCAAAAGTATAGGAAACCAATCAGTTCTCCCAATAGCCGAAGATTTACAGTTTGTGAAGTGTAAAGATAAATTTCACAGATTGGTCTGACGAGATAGTTAGAAAATGGCCCCACCTATAAGATAAGAGATCCTATATATAGATAAGAAGAGGTAGGAAAGATAGTTTCAAGATAGTCTCAGAGTTAGTTCACAATGGAAATTTTATGGATTTCATTAACCTTAGCTTAACCATACATACTTCATGTCAACTTTGTCTTCAAGTAATGTCATACATCAGGACACGTTTTAAATTTATTATTTATTTTTTACTAGATTACCATCCTCGCTGGGTAGAATGCCCTACTGCCAACAAGCTTGTTCAGTACTCTGGCAGGTTTACCTAGTCATACCACAGGCCGGTACCTACTTCCAGAAGACTTGTTCAATATCCCAGCGGGTCAGCCTCTTACACCCTCAGAGACTGGCCCTCCATATTTTAATATTTTAGTATAAGATTTTTTTATGCAAGAAGATGGGGGGACAACTTTGAAAAAAACTTTTTCTTTCTTTTTTCAATTGGGATGGTATTTATGTTAGAGGATGACTTTCCATTATAGTCCTTAGTGATTGTCCTGATGTAAGGGGTACTTAAGTGGACATGGCCTGTAAGGTAGCTAGAGAGGTAGTGGGGGGGCCCAAAGGGCCCAAAGTGATAATAGTGGAGTTCATTCAATATAAGGTGGATTAGGTCCAATATATTATTAAATAAGGCCCACTATGGTAGTTAGATATAATAAATGGGTAATTATATATAATGAATGTAAGAGGACTTCTTAGAAGGTTCTACTTCTAGAAGATTCTTCCTCTAGAATGTTCTTAGGTGATGGTAGCACTATATAATGGGGTTCAAGCAATGTAATAGGACATGAAGAGAAGTATTGTATTTGGAGCGGTAAATCAATAGGAGGATGCCCCCTCGAAGAGGCAAGTGAACAGGAGAGGATTCCTTCCATAATAGGATCCATTGTATGGTGTTGCCCTACCTCAAGGGTTT
>CBVK0100756109.1:0-14259 GCA_900067695.1 Picea abies
ACCATTCTAGCGAGTCTTTCACTCTGTATTTTTACAGTCTCTGTACATTTATTTGATTAATAGAAATCATGTATTACTATATATATATGTGTGTTTATGGTTGCATATTTGATACATTTATGTTATATTATTGAATATCTTCGATATCTCTGTGCATTTCTTTATTATATATCCGATCTCATTTCGTGCCGAAAATAATTTGGATCACTTTGAGTGTTGGGTTCATCCTTCTCTGGGGTTTCCTAACAGGTGTTACTTCCCCCTAGGTATATATGTTATGGATAGATGTGTCAGGGTGTATACCTTTCATGTCAGTGTATTCCCAGCCAAATGCTCCTTATTGTTCTTTAAGGATATTTACTAATTGTTTTTGTTGATCTGCATCTAGCCCGGAGTTTATATGTAAGAATATCCTTGGACTAATCTCGTAGGGCATAGTATAATACATGGCAGACTCATCTATCTTAAAGATAAAATATGTCGAAGATAAAATGGATGGGTCCAATTGTTCCTGAAATTCTTCCCCAAACATGTTCTCAAATTGGGGAAAATATTGTGGAAACTCCACACATGTGATAGCAGAAATAAACTGGTTTAGCACATTTTCCGTTGTGTGCTCCTGAAGTGCCTAGGCATAGTCACTTGGCAATACAGGCTCTTCCCAGGCCTCATTCTCATATGGACACTCAAGCCTTCTCATATGGACACTCAAGCCACCATATATCCTCCATAATAGGTTGAGTTGGAGGGTATATGGTGAGCTTCTGGATAGAAAGTCCATTCAAGATGGTCATTTCTCCCTCTCTATAGCCAATAAATGCATTGGTTGTGGCTAACCAAGGTCTTCCTAAAATGACAGGATGGCCTTTGGTAGGATCCTTTGAGTGAATGACAAGAAAATCTGCTGAGTACTCCCATGAGGCTAAAGTAACCATGATATCATCTAAAATTCCTTCAGGTATAACCCTAGTCTTATATGTTAATTCCAAAATGGTTGGGGTAGGACTAAGAAGAGGTTGTAATTGTAATTTCTCCAAGGTAGTAGCGTTCATAATATTGATGGAAGCCCCTAGGTCTATGAGAGTGTTTCCAATGGAGACCTCATTAATGTTCATGGTCACTATGTGGTTTCCTGGGTTCCCATATTTTGTTATCTTAGGCTACTCTGATATGTACTCAGAAAGTCCTCCTACCAAATATACTATAGGAGGGTCCTTTTGCTTCCTACCTGGCTTCTTAATACACAATTCTTTGACTACCTTATTGTAGATTGGAATTTCCTTAATGGATTTTAGTAAGGGAATCTTGACACAAATATTATTCAATTGATTCAAGATGTCAAATTTCGATCGGGTGGTAGGTTTCTCGATTACCAATCTTTCTGTATAAGGGGGGGCCTTTGTAATTTGTGAAGGTTCATTTTGGGGAAGCTTGGGTTCTTGGTCCTTAGTAATAATAACATCTTCCCACCTAGTTTCATCCATAGGTTGTTTGGTGGTTTCTTCTTCTTCTTCTTCTTCCTAGATGACTACTAAAGGTCTCTGCCTATCTAGAACTTTTCCCGATCTTAGTTGAATTTCCTGTAATGGAATAGGAGTAATGACATACGTCGAGAAGGCCTGCATCTCAACATTGTGAAGAGGTTGAGGCGGCTTGTTTTTGGGATTCGACACTGGTTGTGTCGGTAATAATGTCAGTCTTGGGGAGCTTTCATTCTGGTATTGTAGCATTTTTTGTTGTGGAATAGGAGGTAAAGGTGGTGGAACAAAACCTGGCAGAAGTTGCAGAGTGTTCGATGGAAACTGAGGATAAGGATGGTTGGACATAGGGATAGGTGGAGCTTGAGGGTTTCCTTGTTTATGCCCTCCTCTCCATCCTTGAATCCAAGGATGTTGGTACTGAGTAGACCAGTTTTTCCAACTTGGTGAGTTCCACTATTGTTGTTGTTGTTTATAATAGGGTGGAATTTGATATTGTGTATCTAGGTAAGTGGGTTGGTTCCTAGGCTTCCATGGCCTCCTAGGTGCATAAGAGGATTCCCCAGGATCCCCACTCCTATATATGGCTAAAAAACTAGGCAATGATGGACATTTCTCATTTGAATGATCTTTTGTGGAGAAGCCACAAATTGAGATGTTGTCTAATGGGAAGTCCCTTGAGGAATGCTTCCTCCTGCATCTTGGGAAATATATGTTCATTGCTACATTTTCCTCCTTCTATTTCTTTTTAATTTTTAGGGTGTCCAAATGGGAACCTATTGTGCTTAAGATATTTGTCTTGAAGTTCTCTAAAAGTTTCCCTATCTCTGCTCTTGTGAAACCACCTGAACTAACTGGTTTTAAGTTTATATTATAAGGGTCCCAAACATTCTTTCATGTTTTAGATCTACCCCTTGAGTAATTATTACACATTTCACATATTTCAGAAAATGGTTTATGCAAGATGTCACATGATGCCATCAGGTTAAGCATCTCTAGGTATTCTTCTGAAATTCCCTTAAGGAAAAGAACCCTAATTGCATCATCTAGAAGGTCATGGTATTTTGATTTCTGAGAGATATAACCAAACCTTTCCATATAATCCTTGAGGGTCTTGTCTTCTAACTATTGGATTTTGAAAATATCATTACAAGATTCTTTGGTATTGTAGTAGTCTTGGTACTTCTTAAGAAATATATCTTTCATGGATTCCCAAGACCTAATGTTGGATTCTCCCAACCCCATGAACCATCTTAGTGTAGATTCCTTGAGGGTGGCAGGAAAGAGTTTTAGTTGTTGGGCATCTTGTAGGTAGTTGTATCTCCTACACAAGATGTCGAACTCAAATAGGAAGGTATCTAGATCTTCACTGCTTTTACCATAAAAGGTAGGCAGTGATGAGAGGGGAATATTTTTATATTGAAATTTGGGGTGGTGTCTAAAATTGGAAACCCGAAGGTGGTTTCAGTTTGGTTTCCAGCTTCTTCTTCCTCCCCATGTCTTACATTGTTATGATCCTCCTAGTCATCCATATTGGTTTGGCTTCCAAAAAGAGAGTACTTAAGTGGTTTTATTCTTGAAGAGAAAAAGGTTTCCATTTGATGCAAAGGTCTTCCTACTGATTGGATGTCTGGGACTCTACTCGAGTCAGTTGAGATTATTGGTGCCAAAGTTTCTATGTCAATTTGAGAGATAATTACATTGGTTGAACTACCAAACAAAATATTCACCTGTTCAGGGTCTATGATGTCTTCAAAGTTAGGATCTCCTGGTGGTGGTGTAAAATAAAATGTTGTATTGTTTGGCTCTGTAGAAGGCTTGAGTGGTCTTGCCTCTTGTTCCACTATTATTGATGCTTCAATTTTCTATTCTATAGTTATCTATGTCTTAGTCTCTTCAGAGACTACTTTAGCTCTTTGGGTTGATCTAGTTCCCATTTTTCAGAATCAGTATGTGGAATTTATGTGTGGAACGTTCCTTCCCCCAAAAAGGTCAGAAGGAACCTTGGTTGAAAGGTTTGATTTAGATTTAATGTATCTACCTTTTGGGTCTCTAGGTCTATTCATGAAAGTAAACAAAAACAAAAAGAAAAACTACCATGGGGTTTGGGATAGCCTGCAATAACAGATGTGTAGGTTCTTACCTCTCGTCTTAAAGTTCCTCTGCCACCAATCTAATGCTAAGGTCTAGAGATGATCTATTTCCTACCTTGAGACAACTCCCCGGTAGCGACACCAAAAATGATGGGTGTTCTATATGCACTAAAAACACACTAAAAACCCTCAATTAAATTGTCAACCCGGGGTAAGTAAACTTAGATTTGTAGCAATATATATGCCAAGGTAGAAGGACTGGACGTAGTATAGTCTAACTAAGGAAGTGGCTATCTAAGAGTTAATATATTCAAGAAAAGACTACTAATCATCAAACCCTACTAAGAAACTTAAACTATGCATTCTAAGTAACCTTTGAACAAAGTATCGATGGATAGTTCTAAGAAAGCAAATGAAAACCCTACTTAAATAAAAATAGTTCAATCATAACAATAAGCAAAAGAAAACTATCTGCCTAGTAAGCAATACCAACAACAAACTACTTTAATGAACCTACCCAAATTCAATAAGCAACTACCCTATCAAAGCGAGAAAATGAACAAGCAACCACCTTATCAAAGAAAAATAGACAAGCAAGAAACTAACCTATTAAAGAAAGTAAACAACTAACTAACCTAGGATAACTTCTACAACAAGTAAACTAATCAATAAGCAACTAATTAAGCTAAGAAACAAGTAAACTCTATTCTTAATTTAAATTCACAACTATTTCTAATTTACAAAAGGAAATCTACTGAATTGAAAGCATTAATATGATAAAAGAAATTAACAACTAATATTTAACCTATGATAATCAAACTATCATTTAATCTACCAAAGCAAGAAGATTATCTATCCTACAACAGCAAGAAAACTATCTTCTAATCTATGAAAGCAAGAAAACTCAAATGTAGTGTTGATAGTTATGTGAATGTCTCTGGTGTCTTATAATATCACGATGGCACTTAACAATGAAAGATAATTCAAATGGAATACATTTGATATTGACTTCAATAGAAAAGTGGAAAGTTAGAATTAGGCAATCCCGTGAGAACTTAGCCATTATGGAATCAACATCAATTATCTTGCATATCCATGTGATTATTCAATCATACATTAATCATGAACAGTATAAAGATACGTTCCTAGTAAATTCAATTTCACTCTATACTACCTAAGAAAACCCATACTACACTAAATTCAATAACTAACTATGAATTAAAATTGCAACCTAGATCTAAGAAAGAAATTGCATGAAATAAACTAAACTAGTTCTATTTTGACAATTCAATTTGCAAAAAGAGAAAATACTCATAAACATAAATTAAACACTATTCCAGCATATGACAAGTAATGAAATGAGAAAACTAACTAATAACTAGATAAGAAAAACTAAACAGTAATTAGATAAGCAATGAAAACTAAAACTAACACTATCCATCCACTGAAGCCCTATCAAAGAAATCATGAATTAAAACTTTTTTTTAAACTTTATTTTAAACTTTGTTTCGGCCTAAAGAAAGTATAATCTATCATCTAATCACACACCGGGTTAGTATCTAAGCTTGCAAGATTTCTTCTACTAACAATATACTTCATAACAACCTGCAAAAGAAACTAAAACAACTAAGCTATAGCAGCAATTTATACAATAAGAGAGCAAAATGACAATTCATGTACAGGAAAAGAAATAAAAAGACATCTACGCTATTCAATCCACAAGAAAACTCATAGGATATTCACCCAGACTGTTGGTGGGCCCCCATCAAGTCATGGTTACTTTTCAAAGGTGCACCATGAGCTTCAACAACATGAATTCACCATTAAAACTAAAATCACAGTATTTACACAGTCTTGGCAAAATGAAAATAGAAAAACAGAGAGAAATTGTCTTTTCTCTCTAACACACGACTTCTTAACTATTGTCTAGCCACTAAGGTGGTACTTATAAGTTTTACAAGCTGAGAGGTCGACCACTAGAAGGGTCGACCCTCTCTAAAAACAATAAATTTCATTTAAGATGCTCTAATTGTCGGTGGCTTCTAGAAATGAGGCGAGCCAATAATCTCCCAACATAACAACCCAAATCGAGTTGTCAAGAGTTCAGTAGCTGGAGGCCACGAGCACGAGAAAAACCCATGTCTCTAATTCTCCCATCGCTTGCTTCCAATACCATAACCGCCAAATCGCCCATCATTTTTGTGCGGGACAGAGTGTCGGATGGAGTACCGGACTGATTGCCGGAAGAAAAAACAAGCTGCAAGTTTTCCCAGTGACACACAAAACATGAATTAGTTTCCTGGGATCATAAAAAAATAATAATTTAAACTCAAAATCATCGCAAACATGAATTATGCATACCTAGTGTGGATCATAGCAATTTGACACAATAGCTCTTCAAAAACTTCTTTAAAACATGAAAACACATCTACACATTCGGAAAAAAGGATCTAATTAGTGTCATAAAATTGGTGATATCACGGGCCCAACAGTGTCCCTCATCTCTTCCCTTGAAGAACAAAATAAAAATCGATAAGAATAAGAATAAAAGGCATTGAATGGGCTAGGAAACAATGGCATCCATGATAAGGTGTATCTCGCTCTCTACAAAGGCACCCACAAGCAAGACCTACATTTCCTTATTATCACTGCATCTTATGCCCAAGCACTTCCCATTTCATCTCACACACACTTACATGACCTATATTGGCTCTCACCTAGGAAACACCCCAAACTTAAGGAGGATTAGCCCAATAGGACATTCTGAGACCCTCTCCAAACCTGACTTGTTAAACTGCATAACGTCTTTGAGAATTTTTCTAGGTAAAGGGGCGTTTAATGCACATGTTTGGGTAATTTGATTATTATATGTGATTGACATTGCTATCATCCTTGTGACTTATGAGCCCCTGGAGGGCGTGCTTGTTGTTCTTGCAGAACTTTTTGCGGTGGACAGGTACATATGGGGGAATGATTATCTCGGACCTCTATGGGGATGAAAGCCCACAGATGGATGTTGTGACCCTAACCAGGGGCAGAGAGACACCATAGGCTTGCACTAGGAAGAAAGAAGGATGTTTCCCCCGAGACACTCTAGCAGGCCTAGACCCAGGGGGGTATTTCCTTTCCACCAGGGCATTCGCCCTTGAGAGCAGATTACATCATCATTATGACCCTAACGTCATCCATAGTTAGGGTTTTCACTTATGAGGGTAGTTGTGTGCTAGTTGGCATGTGTGGAAGCATTTAGGGCCTTTGGAGGCCAATTCTTCATTTGAGGCCTAGTGTTCCATCATAGGGGCCTAACGTCACCCTAGAAGGGCATGATGTCACCCTTGGAGACGAAATTAGGGTTTAATTAATGTCTTTTATGTAAAAAATGGATTTTAAATGTAATTTGGCCATGTCGGCCTTTTTATGACCTAATTTTAATAAATGGTCATTGATACTGTATAAATAGAGAGAGAAAACTCTCATTTTTTCATCAATCAATCATAACACAAGTATGTGGTCTGAAATTTGTCCCTCTTTAAGGGATATTGGATGAACTACGTGGTGCACAAATTCTTGGAGAGGCAAATTCGGGTGTATTTTGGCTATTTTTCATTATGGAGGATCTTCAACTAGGGTTTGGCTTGATTATTCTTGGTGAAGTAAGTAGAAAATATGCAATGTGTTTATGTTATTGAATACATGTGGTAAATTTTACTTGGTTCATGTTAAAGATTGTGAAATTGCTTACTTAAAACCCTAGGAGAGAAACATAAGTTGTTATCTTTCTCTCTATAGTTTTTCCACTTGTTTAATTTTCTCAAAGTAAACCTTGTTTAGCAATAGATACTAGAGCCCTAAATGCTAGAACTCTATTATCCCTACTCTAATTGCCTATTGCATACATTATTTCCAAATTTTCCAAGGAAATAGAAACCACTAGGGCCTGAGTCTTCTTACTTTCTAGCCGGTTTTCTCTTAGGACTTGGATGCTTGAGGCCTTGGGTTACCAACACCTCCTCCATCCATTCCATCTCCTTTGGCTAAGTATTATCATTGCTATTTTTCTCTAATATCTTTTGCTTCTATTGTTGACTCTGTATACCCTAAAAGGAACTAGTCCACTCACCTTAGTGATTGATTGATCAAACAACTCTCAAACAACCTTCCTTGAAACATTTAATAACTTTCACTAACCTTAAACTAGAATAATTCCTTGACTAACTTGTTGTTGTTGAAAAATATTGCTAAAACCATCTTACAACAACAAATTCATCTTAAAAGGTGAAATTAAAATATGATTAGACATTGACAACTTTGCTTCTAACAAGTTGTTATCATTTTGTCAACTTAAGAGCTATATTTTATTGGCATTTTCAAGAATTTTAAGGAATAATTGTTGTGGCTGTTACAAAATATTCATTGTTGTTATAAATAATTACCTTGTTGCATTTTTTACATCAACTTACTTGTTTTTTCATAGGTTCATGATCTTGGGAAGCACTAACATCATATGGTACTTGGAAATTACACTATTTTATATTTGTTGTCTTGTTCTAGGCAGGTACACCTTATTTACTCTTTGCTTCATTTCTATCAGACACAAAGAACCTCTGACTTGAGTGACCTGTGAGAGAGGTGGGACTTTCTTATATCTTTTACCTTAGCCTTCTCAAACCCTCAGGTCACTAGGGATGTCTCCATTGGGGTATTGTGATATACTCCTAAATAGAAAGGGTTTTCCTATTAAGGTGACAGTGATAGGTCACTCCTTGTTACACCAATATTGCATCCACTTGATTTGGGATTTAGGCAAGTACAAATTGTGCGATAACAGGCCCAACAATGGCCTACCTACTTGTTAAGTTCCATTATGAAAAATTTAGATTAGTTATCGATATGGCATCCTAGGATCCTATAGAGGCCATATTTTATGGTTTTTTTTTAATGCATGCACAAGTTGCACCTAAGAACATTATCAGGATGTGAAAGTAATATACAATAATCATTGCCAACTACTTGTTCCAACTTTGTATGTTCATGATAGATACATTGTTATTGTTCAATTTCATAATAAAGAATAATACAATGTCACTATTCATTGGTATGTCTCTACAACCTTTATCGTCATATTTTAGAACATGAGTCATATGTTGTTGTTATGGGATAATATATATTATACAATGCCCCATCCTAAACTAAATATCATTGAAAACCACAATATAAATTTTACATTGATCACTCAAATTCTACATTGAATTATAGTGGTAGTAGTAACTTACAGAGTTATGTCTGTGATAGAGTACGTTGACATATGCACCACAAGATAATAGGCATTTGACTACTTTGGTAGATCCATGAGTGGCCCATTTCTCATAACACCCATAATGTTCAATGAATTACCTCAACATCTTTCAGGATTTTGAAAATGCCTTTGGTTTGGAAGCAAGGTTTACCTCTTATTATTTTCTCCCTTGGATCATTATGCTCATTAGTCCCCTCAAGGATTTGTTAGTTATGGATCCCAATGTCTTGTGTTCAACCAAATCATTTGACCCTTTCCTTATTCATCCAAGTAGTGATTGAGGGTTCTAAATGTAATGTGGATAGATTTGTATATTTTTGTGCAACAATATCACCTAGAAAAACACGACAAATTTGTTAATTATGTTTTTCTATTGTTTAGGGTTGTAATGTAATGTGGACAGATTTGTATATTTGTGTGCAACAACATCACCTAGACGAACATGAAAAATGTGTTCATTGTTTTTTTTATTTTTTAAAACTCTCTAGATAGGACATGTTTCTCTAATCGACGGGTTAGGATTATTATAAAGAAAAACATTTTTTTAAACATATTTTTTTTTTTTTAAATTACATTGTAATATATTACTACAACATCTTGCAATGTATCATAATGTGTCATACCTAGACAATGGTAGTCTCCCCTGATACCAACATAGCCTACCTACCTATTAAGTTCCATTATGCCAAATTTACATTAGCTATGGATATGGTGTCCTAGTCTCCTATAGAGGTTGTATTGGATGTTCTCTTTTGAATGCATGCCCATATTGCACTGAAGAATGTTATCATGTTATGCAAGTATTATACAATAATCACCATCAATGGACATCTACTAGGTCCAAATCTACATGTCGACAACATAGGAAGACATTTTTATTGTTAAAGTTCGTAACAAAGACAAGTACAATGCCATTATTCACTCGTATGTCTCTGCAACTTTAATATTCATCTTTTGGAATGTGAGTTACCTATTTTTGTTAAGGGATGACATATATTACATAATGCCCCATTCTAAATTGAATTTCACTAAAACCCAAAATCTAGATGTTACATTGATCACTAAAATTTTACAATGAATTATAATGGTAGCAGTAATTTACATAATTCTACCGGTGATAAAGGACATTGACAAAGGCATTATTGTATAACAAACATTTGGAAGCTTCAGTATATCCATGAGAATCCCTTTCATCAAGGAACCCAAAATGTTCATTGAATTACCTCAACATTGCCAAGGATTTTAGAAATTCCTTCGGTTTGGTAGTAACGTTTACTTCTAATTATTTTCACCATTAATCATTTTTCTCATCACTTCCCTCAAAGGATTCATCAATTATGGATCCCAATGGCTTGAGTTTAGTTAGAGAATTCAACCATGTCCTTGTTAATCGGAGGAGTGATTGAGGGTTGTAAATGTAATGTGGATAGATATTATGTATATTAATGTGCATGAGAGGAAATAACACCACTTATATGAACATTTTCATGTTGGTGACATGCATGATGAAATTCAACAAGTATAGAGGCCCCATGGTTGGAATTCTCAAGGGTTGCAACCGCCTTAGAACCATTGTAGTCATCAATATCTACAATTTCCAGTTCTCCAACAAGGCCTCTTCTTTTATACTCATGATCACCCTCATATATGGCCTTGTGTGTGACTTCATTGATATTTATCCACCCCTTGGATCATTATTCCTATGAAAGAGAAGAAAAGGAGGAAGCCCAGATCTTCTTCATATTCAATGTCATAACAATCATCCTCATCATTTATTTGCTTTCCTTCACATTCATTGGAGACCTTGTAGATGTCCTATTACTCATTTTTGTTGGGTTCTTTCTCCATATTCTCATAGAAGGTCATATTGTAGTGGACATGAGTTGGACATATCCATCCATGCAGGCTAAGTCCTTGACATAGATCAAATATTTTTCTTCTTTAACCCCACTTCAACCTTCATGCATAAATCAAAGGTCACTCATAGGATCATCCATTGTATTATTGATCCAGATTTAGGAGCAGAACAAACTGATTAACAGACTGAATACAATAAACACAGAGATAGAAAGAATAAAAAAAATATCCAGTGAACAATATCTTCTATTAAATAATGAAATAGGCTAAAATTGTAAAACTATGGAACTAAAACTTGCTCGAACGGTGGTATCTATCTCTAAGAAGAGATGTGGCTACTACGTGCATATGTTTGAGCAGAATGGATTACAATGAGGCTCTAGAGGCCCTTTTCATATTAATCATGAATTACAAAACCATAGACATCAAAAAACCTAACCCTAGAAGGTCAAACGTCAAAATTCATGTGGGCCCTATGGGTAAGTTGGTGTAATTTGGTACCTCAACTTCCTAGGGTTGTAAATTTTGCATACGACCTCCGTTTTAGGTGCGTGATAGCCTATTGGAAAGGTATTTCAAAGAACTACACATTCCACCGTCAGAATTTGACTCCAACTATAGTCTGAATGTGGCGATTCAAAGAAACAATGTTTAGGACCCCAAAATAGCCCTGGAAGTACAACAAGATGTGCTAACATGAAAACATACAAAATAATCTAGTTGGATTAGGCAAGAGGCCACACGTATCCACCTGGAGAATGTGTGAGGCTTCAGACATCCCCAGAACTATAGAAATCACAATTATAAAGCAGTACATAAATATTTGTTGAATAAAAAACATACATGAGGAGTCATTTGGAATAGGTGGGTGTCCACCAATATCCACCTGGATCAATCCTTCCCCATTAGGAAGAAATGGTATCCATTGCATTGAGCTCCCCCATCAGGTGAGGAAACTTTTGTTGGATTTGGCCCTGGGTGAGCCACTTGCCTTAGTGTAGGAGTTGCCCTACCTTGACAACCTGATAAAGTTGGATCTACTACTGGTGAGTGCCCTTGACCTATGTGTCCACTATCTGATCGATGGATTCTTGTTCCATGCAGTAAGGTTTGAGATCTGTTGGTGTCAGTTGTTTGGCAATCTCAAAGGTGTCCAATAACGGTGGAAAATATGGCCAAAGGAGGTTCACATTGAATACTGGAAGCAGACCAAGGAAGGGTGGAGTGTTGAGTTCAAAAGAATTACTACCCACAGCCTTGGTGATAGTGTAAGGCCCATAACGAAGTGGGTGAAGCTTCTGATGGGGCCTGGTGAGATGCTCCTTCTGCAAATGTAACCAGACTTTGTCACCAACCTAAAACTGGTGTGGTACCCTATGTTGATCATGGTGTTTCTTGTACTTAGCACTAGATTTCTGCAAAATATCCTGGACCTGTTGGCGGATGTGTTGAATCTTCTCAATGAATCTTGTGGCTTTGTCGATCACAGACTGATCATGGGAAGAGTTTGTATGTGTGGTGGAAAGAGGAATTGTAGCATTAATGGGTCCCAAGGGTTGGAATCCTAGACCCACCTGAAATGGGTATGGTCGGTGGAACTATGGAGAGCCATGTTGTAACTATGTTGGACATATGGGAGATGCTCGTCCCAAGTACGGGGATGCTTATAATTGTACATGCATAGGATGTGCACAATCATCTAATTGATGACCTCAGTTTAGACATTGATTTGGAGGTGGAAAGTAGTGGATTTTGTGAGCTTGGTGTCTAAGAGAGACCAGAGACTCGGCCAAAAGGTGTTGAGGAACCTATTGTCTCGGTTGGAGATGATGGTTTGCGGTATCCCAAAGTGGACCCAAACTTATTTGAAGAAGAGCTTGGCAATATCTGCCACTATGACATTCTTCTTACAGGATATGAGGATGGCCATCTTCGAAAATCGATCAACAACCACAAACACACAGTCATTTCCGTTCTTGGTGGACGGAAAACTAGACATGTAATCCATGGAGATGGATTCCCACAGCTTCTCGGGAATAGGAAGAGGGGTTTATAAGCCTTGCTTATTGATTGTTGTCTTGGAAATGGTGCAAGAAGTGCATGATTTGATATACTTTTTGACGTCCTATCGAAGTTTTGGCCAATAAAATTGTTTCTGAAAAATGGCCACATTTTTCTCTATGCCAAAATGTCCTTCCACCCGATTGTAGTGGGATTCAAAAATCATCTTTGCATTCTCACTTGTAGGAAAACAGAGATGGCCTAGGTGGAATAAGAGTATATCCTGAATGTGAAAATCAGTGACAGTTTCGCATGTACCCAAGATTTGATATGTGGTGGCGAAGTCCAGATCTTGTTGGTAAATTTGGGGCCACTCTAATGTTTCATGATCACAGGAATGGAGCACAGTGGTGAGTGCATCCACAGGAGGCCGAATGAGGTAGTTAGCGACAAGATTCGAGATACATGTCTTATACTTTATGTTGAGATGGAACTGTTGCAGGTAGGTGGACCACTTCTTATGGCAGTCATTCTACAATTTCCCCTGTGTTTGTATGAAATGCATAGGCTTGTGATCAATGTGTATGATTGTCTCTTTCCCAATAATGTAATGTTTCCATTGATGTCATGCATTTACAATATAATACATTTCCTTTTCATAGGTGTTTTATTTTCGGATAGTATTGGAGAGTGTCTCACTATGGTATGCCACCGTATGCCCATGTTGAGTGACAACTTCACCCACAGCATAGTTAGATGCATCAGGTCTAAATCTCGAATGGTTGTTGCATATCAAGAAAGGAGAGTATTGGAGCTAAGAACAAACAATGTTTTAGATCATCAAATGCCCATTGTTTCTCCTTCCCCCACTCGAAATTGTCCCTACCACCACCCCTAGTCACCTAGCTGAGGGCCCATGCAATATGGGAGAATCCCAACACGAACCATCGGTAGAAATTGGCTAGTCCCAAGAAGCTCTGAAGCTCAGTTAGTGTGGTTGGGCTGGCCAGTCACAGATGACTTGGATCTTAGCTGGATCAGCATGTACACCATGATCATCAACAATGTAGCCCAGGTATTGGACCTTGTTCATGCCAAAAGAGCATTTTTCCAAGTTGGCATACATCTTGTGTTGTCGTAGTGTGCTCAAAACCTATTGAATATGTCGCATATGCTCCTCCCACATTCTGTTGAAGATGAGGATGGCATCCAAATATACTACCACAAAGGAGTTGGTGAAGGGTCTCAATACATCTTCCATTAAACTCATGAAAGTGGTTGGTGCATTTGTTAAGCCAAAGAGCATGACTAGCCATTCGTAGAGACGTTCTTTGGACATGAAGGTTGTCTTCCAGACATCAGTTGATTCGATGGGAATCTGGTGGTAGCTAGACTTCAGGTCAATCTTGTTGAATAAATTTCCCCCCTTGAGGTTGATCCGGATTTATGTAGGAACACAATGAAATAAAGAAATACACATAAATGTAGAGATGCAGCGGAAATAAGACTTCATTTCATTAATAACAAATGACTG
>CBVK0100756213.1:0-13348 GCA_900067695.1 Picea abies
AATATGACCCAAATATTCCACTTCTTGAACCACAAAGGAACACTTGGAAGGCTTTGCATATAGTTGTTTCACCTCCAATAGTTTTAAGACCATTTCAACATGTTGTACATGCTCTTTCCAAGATTTTTTGTAGATTAGTTTCCTCAAAAAATACTAACACAATTTTTTTGAGGAAGGGTTTGAAACTAGAATTTATCAAGCTTTGAAATGTGGAAGGTGCATTAGTAAGGCCAAATGGCATTACCAAAAATACATAATGACCTTCATGTGTTATGAAGGTTGTTTTGTGGATGTCATTGTCTCATTGTGATTTGATGATATCTGGAATGAATATGCAACTTGGTAAAAAAAATTGCTCCCTGCAATTCATCTAATAATTTATCAATGACATTAATAGGAAACTTATCTTTAATGGTCATCTTGTTGAGCTCTCTATAATCTAGACACACATGCCATGAAACTTAATTTTTGTAAACCATCACCACTGGTGAAGAGGAAGCACTTTGACTAAGTTAAATGATTCCATCCTCTAACATTTCTTGAACCATAAAATCGATCTCACTCTTTTGTGCATATGGGTACATGTAAGGTTTGATGTTAGAAGGTACACTTCCTGGTTGCAAATGAATAATATGGTCATGATCTTGACTGAGTGGAAGTGATCCGTAAAGGGAATGCATATGGCCTATCCATTTAGTCAACACAGATCCTCTATGAAAATTTGAATTCAATGTTTGTGTAATTCACGAACAACTTGAGATCACGCTTATGTCTAAATTTGGTTTCAATACCTTGTTGTTGGGGATCATTTGCTTGTGGTGCCACTCCACAGTCCAAGAGAGAATTCAAGTTGAATTATATCCCTGTAGTTTTCTTTTACTCAAATGTGGGAGATTTGGATAGGCCACATTGATGGTTGTAGGTACTTATTCAAAATGTGCACTTCATATTTAAAACGGTTCTTTTGCTACAAATTGTGTTAGAAGGAAAACAATGATGATTGTATCAAAGCACCAACAATTCTCTACTTATAAAGTTACGTTGTCAACATAACCATTCAAGAGAAGGAACCCATAAAGGAAGACCATACACATTTAAAAAAAAAATGTTGCATTCATTAGTGGTTTGATTGCTACTGAATTTCAATGCTAACTATGGCAAGGGCTCAACTCCAACGAATGCTACATGTAGTAAATATTCAAATCTCCATCAAATTGTTGTGTCTAATACATGGATAAATAAATATGATGCATGCTATATATGGGGCGAGTGTTAGAGGAAATAGATACACCCAACCTCCCTCAAATGGATGTGGTAAGTAAATAAATCAACCCAACGTTCCCATTGAGATGGAAATCAATGGTGGCTTTGCATTTTGTGGTCTTAGGTGTGTAGAGTTAAGACAAGTCGATTGGTAATTCACACAATAACAATAGGGATACAAGCAATGAGTGGGGATCAAGATGTAGTAAGCCATTAAATCCTATGTAAAAATATCAAGTGGATGAAACCATGACATATTAGAATTCCCCTCAAATGCACTTGATTATCCAAGATAAGTGAATGGCCCAACATGACATTAACATGGAAGGAAAACTATGGCTCTTGTATATCAAAAATGAGAAATTTTCCCTCAATGTGTTGTCATCTCAATGAATATGGAAAATCCACAAAGAAGTGAGTCAAGTAAACCAACACACAACACCATACAACAAATTTAAAAAACCAAAGGAAACTCAGGAATATGTAACCTCAATCACTCCATAACAACAAAGATTCTTTACCCTATAAACTGAACATTTAATGAATATTTTATTAGCTCAGGAGATAATTACAGAGGGGTGAGCTATACACAAATTTTGTGTATTGTTACTCACTGATTATACAAAATTGTAGATGGCCATGGCTCAGAGGCACCTTCACTCATCACAGACAAACTCCTTGAATCCTTCATCCACTGATCTTCAAACATGTTGTCCTCTTCAAGCTCTCATTTCTACCACATCCCTTCCAAGTTGAAGTAGAGCTATCTGGCTACACACACAATTACAACACACACCCTGCTATAGAATACACATCGGAAAAAAATAGATATACTGTTGCTAATAATAAGGAACTTCAAATGGGAACTTAAGCACCGGAAAAAAAAACACAAAATGCAACACCACTCTTTTATTGATTCGAAGTAAATAACAAGATTTGCATTACATCAATCCTGGTTTAAAAGACAACCATGAATTGTTGCTTTTGTGGTTGAAAACCACTATGAAATCATCCAAAGGGTAATGGTCTACATGTATGGGCTAAGATTTTGTTTCTCCCTTCCTGCATGGTCACCCAACCTGTAATATTTCTCTCCAGTCCGCATTTTACGATTTCCTTACTTTGTGGTTCACCAAACCCTTCAAAATCATGCTTCATTTCTTTTTAAAAATCCTACTCGGCTCTGAAACGATTTTCCTTCCCTCCAAGAATGAGCTATTACCCAAACTGTCTCTTTGTCTTTCGGACCACTTCAACTTCCTTTTGTCCTCGGGTCACACTTTTTCCTTTAGCTGCAAGTTATTTTACCTAATGGTAGCTACGACTCATCATGAATGCATACCAGTGTGGAAAAATCAAATGCGTGCAGCCACAATGTTGCAAATGAAGAAATATCGTGACACTTGTAAAATTTCACTATATGCGGGAGTTTCAACTTGAGTTTTAGCATGACATTTGTAAAATTTCTCTATACATGGCAGTTTCAACACAAGTTTCAACACGAGTTTCAACATGACACTTGTAAAATTTCTCTATACGTGGAAATTTCAGCACGAGTTTCACCACATGTTTCAGCATAAGTTTCAACATGGGTTTTCATCATAGAAAGATTAGTTGCAGGAGTAATCAATAGTTCAAATTTACAAAAAACTGACTAAATAAAATGGACCACTAGCACAATCCTTATTCGACTTATTTAATATTTGTAGAATGTAAATATTTTTGGGTGATGCGGATTGCCCGAGCCCAAGGATGCTCCTACATCAGACACTCCTGGTAAGAAAAACATGAGCTCCAGCTCATGTGCAGATCACTGCTAAAGTGAAGAGTTTTGCACACATGATAACTGATCTCCAGTCACCCATGATGCATCCTCTACCCCTCTATTCTTCCACTTGATCAAATATTCCATGTACTCCTTCCGACGAGTCTTCTTACCAACTCTTGTAGCAAGATTTTCTTCAATCTGATCCTCTGATTTAATTGGTAGATGTTGTTCCCATTCGCTGGGGGTACCTTCATCTTCTCTTTTGTCCCCTTCAAGTAACTCATAGAGGTCAACAACATTGAATGTAGGATATATGTCAAACTTCTTCGGAAGTTCCAGTTGATAAGCATTATCATAAATTATTTTTCAGAATTCGACATGGACCTACTTCTTGTACTTGAGTTTATTGTATGTGCCTCAAGGAAATTTCTCCTTCCTCAAGTGAGCCATGACCATATCGCCCTCTCAGAATACCTTCCATCTTTTATGTTGATATGCTCTTTGTTTATAACTGTCATTGTTGGTCTGCATTTTCTTCTTTACCTATTCTTGTAATTCATGCATATTGTCCACAAAATCATTTGCATAAACACTCTTCTTGCCTTCCAAATACGACAATGCAATAAAATCTACCACGCCTTTTGGAAAACATCCATAAACAATATGAAATGGACTCTTTCTCGTAGACCTGTTCACTGAATCATTATAAAAAAATTCATCTTGGGATAATGCCAAATCCCATTGACTAGGATTCTCTCCACTTAAACTTCTCAACAAATTTCCTATACTCTTGTTCACTACTTTTGTCTAACCATCCGTTTGAGGATGATATTCCAAACTGTATAACAAATCTAAGCCTAACGTTTTCCAGAGTGTCCTCCAAAAATGTCCAAGGAATCTGGTGTCATGATTTGAAGTAATACTTAGTGGAATTACATGCAATCTAACCACCTCTTGGAAAAAAAATGAATCTACCTCACTAGCATCACTAGTCTTTTTACATGCTATGAAGTGTGCCATTTTTGAAAACCTATCAACAACTACCATTTCTGAATCGTTCTTTCTTTGAGTCATAGGATATCCTAAGAAAAAATCCATACTGATATCCTCCCAAGGTCCTTTGGGTACTGGAAATGGAGTATAGAGTCTCATATTCTTACTTTTTCATTTTTCTAGTTGAATATCCTACAACCATCAAAAACATTTCAGACATATTTATTAATGTTGGGACAAAAATATCTCTCTTTCACCAAGTATGCGGTTTTATCAATCCCAAAATGTCCTCCTAAACCACAGGTATAGATTATTTAATGAGATTTAGCCATATGGAACTTTTGGGAATACACAATTGTTCATTTTTAAACAAAAACCCTTCTTGGATATGGTAATCTAGATACTGTGTTTTGTCTAAACTCCAAGACTCCTTACACGCCTTCCAATCTTCTAAGACATATTCATCTTCTTTATACAATGTCTTTAGACAATTCAGACTCACCACTTCTACCTACATGGTACTAAGTAATGTTTTCCTCTGACTTAATGTGCCAGCTATCTTATTAGACTTCTTGGACTTGTGCTTCTGCACAAAAGAATATCTTCACAAGAATTGTATCCATTTAGTATGATTTTGATTCAAATTACCTTGGTTGTTAATGTACTGCAGAGATTTTTGATCCGTTTACAAGACAAACTCCTTCGGAAGAAGATAATGTCTCCATTTCTTCAAGGATTTCACAATAGCATAGAATTATTGATCATAAACATAGTACTTCTTTTTGGAATAGCTCAAATTCTCGCTGAAAAAAGCAATGGGTCTTCCTTCTTGACTTAGAACTACTCCAATTGTTCTTCCACTAGCATCAGAATCAACTTGTAACATTGTTAAAATATGGTAATGTTAATATTGGTTGCGTTGTTAACTTTTCTTCAATTCTTCAAAGGACTTCTTTTCTTTTATAGCCCACTGGAATACTCTTTTCTTCATACATTATGTAAGAGGTGCACATATTTGGCTAAATCTCCTAATGAATTTTCGATATAAGCCTACAAATCCATGGAAGCTCCTCACATCAAATGTCCATCTTGGTTTCGGCCAGTCAATAATAGCCTTCACTTTCTCAGGATCCATTTTAAGTCCTTTTGAAATCATTAAACCCAGGTACACCAATTCTCCCTGCATGAATGTACACTTCTTCGGGTTTATTAATAGTTTCTCTTCCTTTAGGCATTGTAGTAATACCCTCACATGCTCAATATGATTTATTCTACTCTTTCTAAAAATCAGTATATCATCCAAATACACAACCACGAACTTACCCAAAAATGGTTTCAATACTTTATTCATCAATCTCATGAATGTGTTGGGTGCATTAGTTAACCCGAAAAACATCACTAACCATTAAAACAATCCATATTTCATCTTGAATGCAATCTTCCATTTGTCACCTTATCTGATTCGAATTTATTGATAACCACTCTTCAAATCAATTTTTGCAAACTATTTTGAACCACTCAGACAATCCATTAGGTCATCCATTCTAGGAAATGGAAACCAATACATGATAGTGATATTGTTTGTCGCATGTGAATGATTACACATTCACCATTCTCCTTTCTTCTTAGGTGTCAATATTGTTTGTACTATGCAAGGGCGCAAGCTCTCTTGTATCAATCCTCGGTCAAACAATTCCTTCATTTTTCGATTCACTTCTCTACTCTTTTATGGCATCATTTTATACGGCACTTTATTTGGAAAATTCAATCATGGGAACATATTGATATGGTGTGATATAATGCACAAATGAGGTAACCCTGTGGATAATTCCTCTGCAACAATTTGTTTTAAATATTCCAACATGCATTCTATTTATGCTAGTACATAATTCCCCATTTCATCCTCTTGAACCTTCTTTGGCACTACAGCCAAACAATACACATTCTATTTCTTCTCTTCCATGAAGTCCTTAGATGAACACAACATAATGTTTTTGTTACTTCCACTCACGTCCTTGTTGCAATTGTTTTTGTTACTCCTACCATCTTCACGCATTGGTTTCAACTTATAACATTTTCCATTTTGAGTAAATTCATATGAATTTTATCTTCCATCATGGAAAAAGTTCTGGTCAAGCATCCACAGTATCTGAATCCGAATATGGCAAACATCCATTTTTACTATGTCACATAACACTTGCTCTTTAAAATATCCAATATGAAATTTTAGCAAACATCATTTAGTCATCGTCGCCTGCTGGCATTTCTGTGACCACAAAACATGATAAGGATTGGGATTTGGTTCAAATTTCAGATTTATCTTCCTCTTCGCTTCGGTAGAAATCAAGTTTTTTGTACTTCCTCCATCAATAATCAAGTTACAACATTTTCCTTCAAGTTTTTTGTACTTCCTCCATCAATAATCAAGTTACAACATTTTCCTTTGAATTTTCATATGGTCTTAAACACTCTATTTCTCAGTTCAAGTTCTATTAAATTTTGTTTTGGTTTAAGTAAAATTCTTTGAAACATTCAGTTCTCAACTTCTTTCTATGGAATCACAACCACATCTTATCCAACCACTTATTCATCACCTACCATGGTAACCTTCATTCTAGAATCACCTCTTTTACTAAGACCTTACTTTTTTAGGCATTCTAAGGCTTTGTGACATTCAACTCCACATCTATAACAAGTAATTACAAACTTTCCCTTTCCTCTTCTGAATCCTCTACCTCTACTAGCTCCATTTCCTATGGAACTTTGGCTACCTGTGGATTCCTCTTCCTTTCCACTTTCATTTGCAATGTTTGTTCTGCCTATTCCTCGTGGACCTCTTCCCCTTAACTTTTGTCAGATTTTCTTGTCAAATTTCTCCTCCACCTTCATGGAAACTTGGTAAGCTTCAGCTAAAGTGCGGAAATAATGGGTACTCATCTCATCATAGATTGTATGCTTTATTCCATTCATGTATCTATCCACACACTGATACTTTAGCTCCTTAATCCCTGATTTAAGTGACAAGATGAAAAAAATCTTTAGTGTACTAATGCACATGAGTATATTTTTTCCTCATATTCTTCACTTGTCTACAAACATTTGTTGGTAATGCACAGGCGAGAACTTTTCCTTAATCTTACTCACCATATTCTTCCAATTCTTGATATTTTCCCTCTTATTATCAACTCTATCTTTCTGCAAGATGTCCCACCAAAGGGAAGTATGTCCTTTCAACTTTTTGATAGAAAATCGAACTCGGTTTGGATCATGAACATTCTCATATTCAAAATATGTCTTGATCTCTCATATCCAGTATACAAGAGTTTTAGCATTCAAGATTCCATCATATCATGAAAAAATGACCTCCACACTACCTTTGCTACTCAGATAGGATATCAAATGCTCTATTGGGTCTACATCCTCAGCATTTTGTTCAATCTCACTCTCGTCTTCAGAGTCAGAATATGTCTCAACATCTCCATATATGTCGTGTTTTAATTCCTTTATTCTTCTCTGTAACTTTTAAAGTTCTCGATTTCTTCCACCTCCACGTGTTGCTCCTTTCATTCTCGGCGTAATTCTTCCAAGTCTCTTGGTAGTTCAAATCCTATCTACATTCCACAGCCTCAATCCATATGCTGAGACACCTACTATTTCTTCAACACTTTGGTTGAAACACCACTAGAATCAAGGTATTCTCTACTGATTACAAGAACAGTCATGTAATAATATAAGAGTGTACTTTCTCTAATACCACCTGATGCACGAAGGGTCGAAATGAAACACACGAACAATTACAACATGCACCCTACTACAAAATACACAGTGGAAAAACATAGATATACTATTGTGAAATAATAAGGAAATCAATTGGAAACTTAAGCACCATAAAAGCCATGAAATGGAACACCATTCCTTTATTGATTCAATGCAGATAACATAGCTTACATTAAATCTTTCCCTTGCTAAAATACTATCTTGAATGGTTTCTTTTGTGGAGAAAAACCACAAAAAAATCACTCATAGGGTAATGGTATGCGTGTGTGCGATCAAACTATGTTTCTCCCTTCCCACTTTCTTACCCAACCCACAATCCTTCTCTCCAGCCCTCTTTCCACAATTCCCCTAATTCATGGTTCACCAGCCCTGTCTCCATTGCATCCATGCCTCTTTAAACTCCTCCCTTCGCCTATGAATCAATTCTCCTTCTATTTCCAATAATGTACAATTACCAAAACCACCTGGCATTTCTTCTTCTTCTTGGCATTAACAAACTTATGTTGGGTGCATGAACATTCCTATCATGTGGCTGCAACTCATCATGAATAATATTATCATTGCAAAGTCAAACGTGTGTGGTCACAATGTTGAAAATGAAGAAACATTGCGATACTTATAAAATTCCACCATACACAAGATTTTCAGCATGTGTTTCATCATGATTTTTATCACGAGTTTCAGCACGCATTTCATCATACACACAGTAGTTGCATGAGTAACATTTGTTTATATTCATAGAAAACTGACTAAATAAAATGGACAACTAACACAATCCTTATTTGACTTATTTCCTAACTTGCATAATAGAAATATTTTTGGTTGATGCGGATGATCCAAGCCCAAGGATTCTCCTGCATCAATAGAGATGTTAATGAATACTATACTATATAGAGATGACAAAGATGAGAGATCAAAACCAGGTACTCATTAAGGGAGGGTGTTGGAGTAACTAACCGCTACTTGTCTTGTGTTTAGTGTGAGATTCTACTATTGAGAATGTTATTAGATATAGATTTTTGTGAGATATGTTATCCAACTATTAGATCATATTTATGTGTGTAGTTGTCTAGTTGGGGAAAAATCATGTATAATATGTGATTTAATTGAATAATAAAAAATAAGTAGAACAAGTTTTTTGTGTGCAATGATTTTCTAAATACTTACATCAAATGCTAGTGAAATCTTGTGATGACAATGGGATAAGAAGAGAAATAATAATTCCCTATGATACGCAACAAAAGGGTATATGATGAGCTAGTTAATATAGTTATGTTTTTAAAAACAAAATCTTGTAGAATTTTTACATTTTCCTTACATTTTATGAAAAAAAAATAGTTATAACTCGACTAATAATCAAAATATTTTAGTTAAAAGTTTTTTAATGTATAATTTTTTTTATATTTAAAGTTTTTAGTTAAAATTCTTTTTATATTTAAACTTTTTGATTGTAAATCTTTTTATTGAGTATTACAAAATACAAAATGATTATAAATTATATAACCATGTGAACTCTCAAATATTTTCTAATCCATGATTTTGTTAAAACTAAATAATAATAAGTGCATGTTCTTGTGACAAAGATTATGGTGAAGGAGTTGGGGACAATCTAACGCTTCAATATCAAGTGGAAGAACCTAATTCGTTATCACCAATATGTGCAAGGAAAATTGTGGAAACTAAAGAAACAAAGAAGAGAAGAATACCAATCATGCATGAACACTATGTTATTTTGTTTCTTATGTTAACTGTTGGAGAGCTGCATTCTTTTTAAGAAGCTCATAAATATACAATTTGGGTTGATTGTATCAATAAGATGATGTAATAATTAAAAATGGAAAATAAAACATTTTTTCAAAATTATCTAGTTAATATAGACATTTTGATTATTCCACATGTTTCATCATTCTTATAAGCTCATTTGATTCTATTTTCATTATTAGTGGGTTCTAGTTCTTTTCTCAAAGTAATTTGATACAATCCTTTACTTCTTAATACATCTTCCATATGAGATTTCCATGAGAAGTAGTTGGTATTGGTAAGAAAAATTTCACTAGGAGATGTGATATGAAAATATGCAAAAAAAGATGAAATTGATGGTCTAGATAGAAATATCTTGAAAAAATCTAGGCTATTTAAAAAAAAAAAAACACTCAAAACGGTCTTTGGATGTTAAAGTTATGCCCTTTTGAAGAAAGGCACAAACAATAACCAAGAAGCCACATGGAAAGTAGAAATTGGTCCATGTGGTTATTCACCTCCTTCTAATAACCTCACTTTTGCAAATAAGTTTATTATTCAAAGTGACCCGGTTTTATAGATTAAACATGGATCAATTTTACAATGATGTAACTTTATAAATGAAAGTTGCATGAAAAATAAATAACTTAAAAAATAACAAAAAAATACTTGAACTCAAGACCTCTTACTTAATAAAACAACTTTTAAGCAAGTTAGCTGTGCAAAACACATTATATTGTTAAGATAGAGGATTAGGGTCGTTTTTGTTGTTTTTTTTTTATTCTTAAAACACATTATATTGTTAAGAAGGATGATTGAGGATGTTGTTTTTGTTGTTTAAGATGATCTTGGAGAGCATGTTCATAAAAAACTATTTTCACAAAAGAAAACAAATTATCCTCTCAATGGAAACATGGGTTAGATCTTGGTTAGATTACTCAGAAAATGCAAGTTTTCCTTATGTTTATGATTTACCAAGATCTCATAGAGCACAAAAAAGAGCATATGCACACATAAAAAACCCTTTCCACTCTATTTTTGATTTGTCAAGATCTCACATCACACATGGAAAATATCATACATAAATAACAACCAAGAAATAAAACAAAAACAAAACTGAAATATTATCTCTGTAAAAATTTAAAAGGGCATATTCAGGTTTTATACCTAAATGGTCGTATCTTGAGAAAAAAAACTTTTTGAGTGAAACAAAAGGTGTTCCTAACTGAAATGAGTTCTTCAGATGCAATGGAATAGTCTTATAATCCAAGAAATGTAACAAAATGACAGAAAATGGAGATGTGGGAATATAGATTCATGATCTCGATCTACAATGGGGGATGGTATTCAAATGCACTTTGATACCATGTTCAACAACACAGGTATTCCAATAGAGGATGAACACCTTTAGTAACCACTCACATAGCCATATCAAATATCAACACATCGATGATCTTACGTGGTAAAACCATGTGGGGAAACATCCACGTCCCTAGCCAACATAGTCACTTGGAGAAATTTATTATTGCAAAAAAAATATTACAGAGAGATTTAAAGAGAGTTTCTTACAATCGATCATTGGTATATAATCCTCCATTCTCTTTAAATAGAGTTCATGGACAAATCTAGTGTTCAACATAGATCAATGTAGTTGTTAAAATCAAGGAAAATGTGAGCTGTTAGATCCCTCTATGTTGGGAACATATTGCGACTATCAGATTACCTAACTACAAATGCATATGAATGCATACTAAAGAAACACACTAATAAACACACATTTACCTAATGAATGAATGCATACTAAAGAAACACACTAATAAACACACATTTACCTAATGACACATTAGATTAAGATTATATTAACTAACTCCTATGTGTCTAAATATCCTAACAGAGAATGGCAATGAATTCATAGAGGTATTTCTACTGGACAAGGAAGAAAAAAGTTAGACAAGGAGGAAAAAAGTTGTACAAAAGTTATTGAGAATTTATTACCTTCATAATATATTAAATTTATTACATCATAGTTTGGGAACATACAATTTGTTTTCACACCTAAAGAGTTAATGTGAATCAATTTCAATGGCCTTCCTTAGAGGTTTATTGATGATAAGTATGGGTAATGACTATTTGATGCTAGTTGTGTATTTCTTAAACAAAATGGTCACAATAATTATACTTTGCAAAAATACAATTTTCATCACATCAAGTGTAGTTGTTCTTTGAGAAATTATAGATGCACTTTGGTCTCCCTTTCTCAATCCTCTTTTAGCAAAATAGTATGTTTCTTAGCTACTTTGGATAAAGTGAAGATAAGTATTACCTTCCATCAAAAAATGAATGGTTGGAATCTAGACAAATATTGTAAATTATATCATAGTTCAATTTGCACATATTTTAATCATGAAACTCAAAGAGATGGAATGTTAATATCTCATATATGTAACATAGTTACAATCATACAATAAATATTGTGACAAGTACTTCACCTTTAGGAAGAGTACCTTCGATTTTGTCGAAGGGTCCATTAGCTATTTTGGGACCTATCCCTTAGACAATGATGGTGAATACAGTCGACATACATGGACAAGACATTGAAATATGCATTAACAAGTTTGAAAATATTTGCATTAGATTCAATAAAAACACAAGACTAAGAATGATCAACATAAAACAGTGTATGGATACATTAAAAATAATACTTTCAATAAAAATAATTAAAAATAAATATGAACATGTATGGTCATTTATCTAGTTGTTATGAACTCAATATGCAATAAAGCATGATAAACCTCCATACATATAGAGTAGGTCAGATATACATGTGGAACATATCTACCAAAAGTATTATTAATGTTGAATTGCACAATAATTTCTTAGATATTAAGAAAGGAACTAAACAGCCAAAATACATCTGAATATAATAGTCATAATATAATGCATACAATAATCACTATATATTTATCTCTTATATTAAATAATTCTCATTCATTGTTCATGCAAGATCACCTCCAATCTAACCTACTATTTACATATAGGTACGACTATTCAAATACCAATTGGGGTCATAGAATAGTATCCCCACTCTTTGAAAATCTTTGCCTTCAAATCTTTGTATATACGAGTTTTAAATCTTTGTATATAAGGGTTTTACATGTAATGAAACCAAGTAAAAGGATTTATTCGTATTGTTTTCTCCTTTTTGAAGTGTTGATTATCCATCCATCCATATTTTATTCTTACTTTGCATTCATCCTTGGATTTTGATGTGATACTTCATTTTTCATGAATTCCATGCATTGGTGGCACTTGACAATTTATGGTTGTTGGTATTTGAGAATACCATATCTCATGATTATTCCTTGATGTTACATTCATATTCTATCAAATTCTTTCTTATGGGAAGTGAGGATGGTAGAATACACTTTCATATTTTCTTGAAAATGAACATGTGATTAGGATTATTGTCTCAATCTTTTATCAACTCTTATGTAATATACTCTTATGATATTATTTGTTTAATCGAAACTACAACTATAAATTGTCAATATGAAGTGTAATATCAATACTCTTTTGATTGTATTTTCTTAAAATACATTTATCAATGCTCTTATATAATATATTACAACTATAAATTGTCAATATCAAATGTAATATCAATATTCTTTTGATTGTATTTTCTTAAAATACATTTATCAATGCTCTTATATAATATATTACAACTATAAATTGTCAATATCAAATGTAATATCAATATTCTTTTGATTGTATTTTCTTAAAATACATTTATCAATGCTCTTATATAAT
>CBVK0100756238.1:0-11698 GCA_900067695.1 Picea abies
CAACAACCCTAATTCCTTAACTGAAAATAGAAAACCATCGACAAAAACCATGTGTCGAAAAATTGCCCAATAATGGACACATAAATCAATGCGACACAAAAAACAAGGAAACATTGTGAAATGTTTCACCCCCTCAAACCCCCCTATGTGCCCGACGCAACATAATGGACACTATAGCTAGTCGTGCAAAGAATATAACACATACCCAACATTGATGATTGTTGTTTCTCTATATGGTGTGGATGGCGATATACAACAACTGTAGGAATCAATTCTTCTTTCTTCAACTCTGCAACATAGTGTGCCTTTGAGTCAATGATCTCCTTGGATTTTTTATTGTATCCTTCATGTGGATTTGCTTCATATTCTTTTATAGACTCTGACTCTTATTCAGATTCAGTCTTTCCAATCACTTATTTTCTTTCCCCTATAGGCCCTTCTTGCTTACTAAGAGACACATCCTACAATGTAATTTTCTCCAAAGATTTATAAACTTATTTTGCACATTAATATTAACTGTACCAATTGATTCCATCCAAGGATATCCCAAAACAATATCCACATCAACCATATCTATAGCATGAAAATTATAATGCAACACATATTTGTCCATGGTGATCTTCAAATCTTTAAAAGTTTGAATATTTTCACCCTCAACCTATGTGTTGTGAATATTCTTTGCAGGAACTTGCAATCTATTAACCGAATGAATATTGATAACAATTTGTTGGAAAATAGGGTTAATAGAAACAATGAGATTTTTTTTATGAATACAACCATGAACATGTAATATATATTTGTCACATAAAAATAAACCCTTTATGATGTCTTTATCCTTACACTTTGTATGAGACCACTTATCTAAAAGTAAATTTTCATGTGCTTCCTCATAAAGTGACATTCACTCCCAAAATTCAAATTATTGCCACCATATGTGAGAATATTCTTGTTGATTTCTAGCTTCGGGAGGTATTCCCACTAGAGGCCAAGGTACCATGTTTTTGGGAAATTTCATTGGCACTAGTTTAGCCTTTCGTTTCATCAAAATTGACAAAGAAATGAGATCGAGGCCTCATGGGATTTGTGATGGGATTTGGGGGTTTGTGATGGGGTTTCAAACCCACATGAGCCTACATTTGAGTTGACTTGTGAAAATACTTTTTGATACACACCCTTTGGACATGTATAAATAAGAATCCAATTCATTGTGACAAAACATATCTGGAGACATGGAGAGATAGAGGTCTGAATGTTTTTGCAGTTTTAGGAGTCATGCACCAACGATGGAGAGAGGTCGTTAAGCCTCTTATTATGTGCTATTTTCTCTTGTGTTTAGGCATGTCTACTTGAGGGAAGAGGGGAATATTATCTTAATACTATTGGAGGCAGTCATTGACCCTAGAGAAAACTTGGTTCTCAAGAGAAAGGAAGCCGCAGAGGTTGGTAAGGCCATAGGCCTATTGTTGGCAGTTGCAAGAGTCAAGGAGGGGCTCGGTTAGGGTGTGGCATGTCTAATGAAGGAAAACACATGCTTCTTGACAACAACAAAGGTCAAAGGAGGTTCAATTGAGGTGCGGCCAGACCAGGGAAGGAAATCAAATACCTCAGGAAGGACAACAGACCTGTAGAAGTTACTTTAGAGACCAAGTAAAGGTAAGACACCCGTCTTAAAGAGATGGAAATTGTTGTCAGCAGGGACAACTGAGGGGAAATTTGACATAGGACTGATGTAGGTGATAGCGGGGGTGACTTGAGACTACTAGACAGTGTGAAACGACAACAAGGATAAGGCAGTCCTTGAGAAACAAATAAGGGTTGTTACAGAAGTGTAAGATCAGATTTGGACAAGTCCTAGAAGGTTGTTACAATAGTGTAACAACAATAGTTTTGGACTAGATTGTGGCACATAAACCAAGGAGGATTCCAATGATTCCTTGTAAGTGAATTTTTGGTGTTTCATTGTAAGTAAGAATTGGGCCATTGTCCTTGGTACGAGATCCCATTAGTTCTTGGCATAAGAGAATTGATTTTGGGATAAAATACTTGTGTACGGTCAAATTGTTAATTCATGTTCTATTGTGTCAAAGTTAGGAATCTTAGTGTGTTTATGTTTACAGTTCAAATTGATTAAATTTTTGCATAACTGTGGAAGCATTAGACCATGCCTAAGATGTAGTAAAAACTAACAATTTTCTCAAACTAAGGTGTAGACAAAATTTCCACTTCCCTTTCCATTATGACTTGAGGGAATTTAAGAAGTATTCAATACTAGGACCATCATATTCTCCTGTAAAAAACATCTTTCTTGGAAGAAATCATCAACAAAAACTAGAATGTAAAAATAACTTACTATGCAAAATGTGCGACTTTTTCCGAAAAAAATTGAAAATTTGTTGAATTTAAAATGTTGATAACTTCACTTCCCAGACTCTGTTTCGGTCGATTGTTTTTTGAAATTGGGTATTTTTCCGAGAGGAATTCAAATATCCAATTCTTTTGGCCAAATTATACACAGAGATTTGGAGGTAATGGTTTTGAGATGAAACCCTAGGTTGTACTTGGTGAGTACAAGAATAATGTGATACATATTTCCTTAGAGGACATGCTTGTGTGATGCATGTTTGTTGGATCTCCTTGCTGTGAGATACAATTTCATTGGTTTTCCCTAGCTAGGGTTTTAAAGAGCTAGAGGATTGTTCTAGACTTGTGATAAGGATATGGTATGCACATGAACTTCACTGTTATGCATATTATTAATGAAGTTTCCAACTTTCCAATACTTGTGTAAATTACATATTTTATTTTGAGCCATCTATATTCTTCATGGTTTGTAATTTCTAGCACTATATGTCTCGTTGATTTAGCATAAGTTAAGGGTGAATATGTTAAGTGATTTAACATTATAATTGAAGAATATAAGGGAATATTTACTATTTTTTTTACTGCAGCCATAAGTGTTTTCAGATCTATTATATGCATGATAAGAGTGTCCTAGAGGGATGGAATTTATCAAAATACATTGATATATTTTCTATTGAATTTCCTAGTGGAATAGGGTCGTTAAGAATTGAAATCTAGTTATTGCTACTCTTGTTTTTTTTATATTTCATGGCATCCCTAAGGTTGAAATTTCACAAGGTTGAGATCCAAGAAACCTCTTATTAAGAGGTGATATTTCCATTTTCCATTAAAACTCTACAATTTAGAAATTTCTACAAAAATTTAGATACATATTGCTCTAGAGTAAGCATTTTGTTCTTGTGCAAAAAAATATGATTGTATTATTTGTCTTGCCTATCAACACTTAGAATTTTCTGACATAAGTTGCATGTTGAATATTCTCTACCATGACATGAACGCAAAAAAAAGTTACCTATTTGCCACTTCAAAGATTTGTGATTCCACTTATCCTATTTGTCAATTCAAAGTTCCTTGCAAAATATTTGCATGGCAGATATCCATCATTGGGAATCCTTTTGTCCTTTTGAAAGAAGTGTGCCACGTTGCATTTCACTATTATAGAAGTGGAGAACAATGCACTTAGAAATATTAAGGTGGATGGGAACAATATTTTTATCTTAACTTGTTTTTGGATGCCTATGTTCATATTATATAGTCGTGAACAACTGAGAATATTGTTCTTTTGAATGCCAAATTGTTGGGCATGCACGGATGGAAGAGTCTCCTTTTATTTGGATGCATCATATATTTTGCATCATATGCAAAATGAATGGATGGTCGAATGGGCATTGAGCACAAACACATAGATAGGATTGAAAAGAGTCTCTTCCATGGTCGCCCTGTATGCGTTGTATATATACAATGATAAACAAAACAATGCCCTCCAATTTTTTTTTCATAACAATCTTTCTAAAAAAATTCCATGCTTATGAAGTTCCTAACTCTACTCCTCCCACACAATTTGAATCACTCACATTGACCATCTAAAATCCTTCCCTTCACCCAGTCTCTATTTCTATTTCTATTTGCACAACAATCGACAATGGCATACCCAAAACCTTCATCCTTCTCCTTCCAAAAAATAAAATGGTCATTGCCTATGGTGTGGGCCATTTTGGTCCTCTCCTTACTAGTTGACAAGGTCATAAACTAAGGATGGAAGCCTATGTATAGATAGGACCATTTGAATCTAAAAGCTATAGCTAATGTGCACTAATTAGACTAATCTCAAATAGATAAACTCTCATATATTAAAAGCATGGGCATATATGGGGTTAAATGTACATGTAATGGGTAAATGTATATGTAATAGGTTCAACCTAATGATAAATGGGTCTCATGTGAAATGTGTGAATAGGTATATATAGAGATCATGTATTCATTATTGCAGACAAGTGAATTGTGATGTATGAATGTAATTGGGTATTTGGAGGAGGTTCTCTTATTATTTAAGGAGATATTGTGTAACTCATCTCCCTTATATATATTGGAGTTGTGCTCCATGCTCACGTCAGAGTGCATGGTGTGTAATTCTAATTTATTTTGATATTTTAAGGTTTTGGACCATAACATTGAAATCAGAGCATCGATCATAGGGTTTTATTGCTTCAAGCGATTCATCTTGGAGTTTTCACTATTTTTTTTTGTCTGAATAGTTTTGGACTGTGAAATTTTTAGGATAATGAGAGAACATAGTGAAGTTATCTTGGTCAACACTTTAGGTTTTTGGTCATTTTACTTTTGAAGATACGTCGTGTACAAGTTAGGGATTTTTACTAGCCCTGAAATCAGTCTCAAACGAGTCATTTTGGGAAATTCTCTATAAATTGTTTTTTGCAAATTTTCGGAGTGTGGAATTTTCAGAATATTGAGAAGACATAGAAATTTACTCTTGGTTAAAATTTCAGGTTCTGTATCATTTTACTTTAGGAGATACATCCTATGGAAATTAAGGATTTTTACTATCCTTAAAATCAATCTCAATTGAGTCATTTTGGTAATTTCGCTATAACTTTTGTTTGGTGAAGTTTTTTTTTGTGAAATTTTCAGGATCACAAGGAGACATAGATAGGTACTTGTGTTAAAAAATTTAGCATTTTTTCTCTTTAAATCATTAGGTATAGGTTGTGGAAGTTAGGGGTATTTGACTAGTCCTATAACTAGCCTCAAACAAGTGTTCTTGGTATAAGTGACATATATGAACCTTGGAAATTCCAAATTGAGCGCCACTAGTTTTATTGGAAAGGATACATACCATGTTATTGTAGTTAAAAGTTTCAAAATCATATATTAAATATTGGACATGTGGAATGCCATAAATTTCACTATCTAGAAAGGTCCAAGAATCAACAAGGTTTGGGAAAGTTACCATAACTTTCACTTGGCACATCAAATTTTGGTTAGACACGTGGAATTGCAGAGAAGACATTTCAGAGTACTACAAGACAAAATTGCAGACTCAGAAGGGCTGAAATTTCAGAGATACATTAGAATGAAGGTCAACTAGAAGGACAAACTCCAAATCAGGGTATTCAAAGGTATGTTCACTTAAAATTATCACTACTTTTGATTCATATGTTTGATTGAGCTAATTCAAAAGCCATTAGAAAGAGAAAACATAGGATATTATATTAGAAAAAGGATAATAATCATATTAGATAATTATTTCTAATATAATTAGGTTTTAAGTTGAGGATTATGGTTAGACCTCACTTAAGAATCAATGACAATACCTAGATTTACAAGAGATGAAGATAAAGATGAAATCAATCCCATGAAATGGTTTAGGATGCTAAAAGAATATTTTAAGATTCATTTTACGACAAGTTTTAATTTTGATGGTGAAGCTTACGAGTGGTGGAAGAATGTTAATAATAGAAAAAACATCTTATGGGAAATATTTGAAGAATTGTTTTAAAAAAAGTGGATCAAGGACTTAAAACTGGAAGCAATGCATAAAATTGAAAAGGAGTTAAAAGAAGAAAACAAAGAGAGCAAGAAGAAGGGTGATGAGCTATATAAGATACAAGACCGTAATGAAGCACTCATTAAGGAGGTTCAAAAATTAAAACATGGAAAGAGTAGCGAAGGAAAGGGGGAAAATGATGAGTCATGAGAAGAATTGAAAAAGAAAAATGAAGAAATATACAGGTCAAGAAACCACAATAAAAAACTATTGGATGAGGTCAAGAGATTGAAAGAAGAAAATAAGCATGGTCAAAATCCAGAAAAAAACAAGGATCTTGGATGAAGAGACACTAAAAGACTTGAAGAGGAAATTTACAAGAAGGTTGAGGAATCCCTAAATAATGATGAAGTGAAATTAGAAATGCAATCTAGAATTGAAGAAGGATGTCAGTATTTGATAGATGAGGTCACATTGCAACTTTAAAAGGAGAAAGAAGACAAGATTCCAAAGGGTCACCAAAATATACTTGAAGAATTTGAAATTCATCTAAAGGATGTACATGCTAAATATAATGGTATTATCTCGAAGGCTGGAGTAATCAAAGACCAAGCAAAGAGGATAGAGGATGCCATTGTCTCTAAAAAGAAGATAGATGAAATGGGTGTGTAGAATGAAGGGAAACCTTTAAATGTGAAACCATATCAACGCCCTCATTACTAAGAAATATATCAAGGAAGACAAGAAGATCTATATCAACACTATCAATAAGGAAGATGGAATAATCATCAATATGCATGGAATAGGGCATCACAAGACCACTCTTCAACAAGCTATTATCAAAGATCAACAACTACTGCAAATTAGAGAAGTTACAACAAAAATACATGGAATCAAAGGAAAACAAATTATGCAACAACCAACCATCAAGTACTCAGACAAAAAATAATTGATTTTGGATGGATGGATTATCATAAATGGAAAGAAGAAACCAAGAACATAAGAAAATCATATTACTTGGTTTCATCACATGTAAATCCTTTAACTGCAAAGCTTTGAGGACAAAGCTTTTTGAAGGAGGGGACTATGATATGAACCAAAGGGAGGAATATATGGGGTTAAATGTATATGATATGACCCTAAGGGGGGGCATATATGGGGTTAAATGTACACATAATGGGTAAATTTATATGTAATAGGGTCATCCTAATGATAAAGGGGCCTCATGTGCAATGTGTGAATAGGTATATATAGAGATCATGTATTCATTATTGTAGACAGGTGAATTATGATGTATGAATGTAATTAGGTATTTGGAGGAGGTTCTCTTATTATTTAAGGAGTTATTGTGTAACTCGTCTCTCTTATCTATATTGGAGTTGTGCTCCACACTCACATTGGAGTACATGGTGTGTACTTCTGGTTTATTATGATATTTTAAGCATTTGGAACATAACACTACTTCTAAATCACTTGGTGCAACACCACCAATTACTCTATGCTTGATGCTTGTGAGAAAAAAAAACATGCCTTGTTCAAATTGTTGAGAAATCCATTCATTACTAGATCAAATCCAAAATTATAATTTTAGCAAAGATTCGCTGGCCGGATTCTATGATAGAAAACCAAAAAATGTCGAAATCATGAAACAATTATCCGTCTTCTTTATATTATTTGAGTTTTTTTTTTTGGAATAAATATTAAAAAAATTCAACATATATTCATTTTAAGTATTATATTTTAATAATATAATAATGAAGACTATATTGTCTCTCCAACTTGTGTTTGGTTCAACTCGTGCTTGGGCCTACTTCTCTTTCATACTTTACTTCTTGTTGGTCCAATTATTTCTACAGTGGCCTAAACAAGTTCTACATCTTGTGAAATTTCTTTAGTTGTTGTTGTAGGTACTAGTTTTGCAGCTATTATTGATGGCTTTGGTGTTGCAGTTTATGATGGTGGCCTTGATGTTGCAACTTGTAATGGTTGCATTGGTTTAGTAGCTTGTGGTTTCTTTGTAACAGTTTGTGATGGTTCCACAGTTTCCCCATGGGGACTGATAAACATAACCCAAGAAAGATAGGGTTGTCTTCTTCTTAGGTCATTCTCAATCAAAAGCTTAATTAGTCCGTGCTGAGCTACAACCGATTCTCTACATGTCTTGACCTTTTTGGCCATCTTCTATAGTGATTTCATTAGATAATAAGGCACATTTATAATATTTTGATGCCTTAAATACTTCAAAATATTAAAGTGATAGGCCAAAAAAATGTTATGTGGGCCCTCACAGGTAATTTACCTCATGATATGTAGGGATACTTGGTCCCATGGATTTAATAATGTTTCTATTTTTACTCATTTCCTTATGTCTTTAACTGACTCTAAAGCATGTACAAAATCTTTTTTGGCATCAAGAGAGTTAATTTTTCTCTTAAAACATTTTTCTCCTACTGTTGACAACCCTCTGACCTCTGCAATTAATTACTTAGTTACATGTATCAATAATCCTTGCAATGTTGTGGCATTTCCATGCAGCCAATGAGAAAAAGCTAGGGTGACTGCATCATTATGTCCATTGAGTCTGTCAAATAACTCCATCCAACCATTTTGCTAGAATATTTGTTGTACTATGGGGGCACTACAAATTAAGTTAGTATTTATAAGTTCCCTTTTTTGTTGTACTATGGGGGCACTACAAATTAAGTTAGTATTTATAAGTTCCCTTTTGTTCAATGCTCCACCCATCATTGTTGTTATGTTTTGCAATTGGTTGCTTCCTCTACGATCTCTGCTTTGCAACTTAATCAAGTCTATTGTCCACTATTATTTCTCTCTTCTCTACCATAATAAAATGAAACTTCCATCCTTCATAGCATTTGTATAGATGAGATTGTACTTCTTGTTCACTCGTGCCAGGTTTCATTCCAATTGGTATCTGTGGTTGACAAATCTTGATCATCCATAACTACCATTGGTTTTGTCATTATTTTGATGTCTCTGTAGTGATCAAAAATCAATTTTGGATAATGAAGCATTCCTCCACATGATTAGGCATTACACAACATGATGGTGGCATTAAACCAGTGTTAAGAGCATTCATCATCTATGAGTGAATGATTTCCTTTTCCATTGCAGTATTTTTCTACTAAGTTGACGGTGCAATTCAACATGATTGCTGAAGAAGTGGTGGAAATTTCATACCGAAGTGAGTTCAACAGTTTGAAGGTCATCAAAATATTTTCAAACTGATTCATACAACATAAAGGCTAGCAAATACCTCCACCCAACATAAAATATGGCTAATGAAGGATGTAGGGTAGCAGGGTAGGTTTGACAATTATGCATGTATAGGTAACAATGCTAATTTAGGATCAAAGACATAATATGTATAATGATATAGGTAACAATGCTAATTTAGGATCAAAGACATAATATGTATAATGATATACCCAAGTTACATGAGTTGGGAGTTGGATTGGATTTTGCAGGTTTGTAGACTTCGAGAGCTTTGCTCTTGATTTTTTTTTCAATTCAATGGCAGGGATTATTAGCCTTGTATGATTTGAAACTTCTATGTTTGATCTTATCTCTATTATCTACATGAAAAAAAACAAAGATGGAAATAACATGTAAAGTGAATTTTTTTTCTTTTTTTTGCCTCTTTTTCTTAGTGAAAACTCATCAACAAGGTTTTTTTCAAAATGTCATTGTCCTATAGTGCCAAGGAACTTGGTTTTCATAATAGGAAATTATTTTGTAAAGTAGGTTTCCTAGAATTTTAGTTTTTAAGCTTACCCTACCTTATGATGCCTTTGCAGGTTTTCATCATAAGATTTTTTCTCTTCCGAAGATGTAATCCTCTTATTCAGAATTGAAGGCATGTATACCTTTAATGACATTTAGGTGACCTGTTCTACTCTATAGGGTGGATATGAATGCTTCTTTTATCAATGGCTTTTTGTACATCTTTAAATGATTTCTATTGACAAGTAGTGGTGTTTTTTCTTCATCAATTATGATAATTATGATAGAACCATTTTCAAATATATGAATTATTTCATATGTCCCATGCCATCTTGTTTTAAGCTTCCCTTTGAAATATATAAATATGGATTCATAGAGAAGAGCCTAGTCTTCATCTTGAAACTATTTGACCTTGATGAATCTTTTAAACCACCAAATTCTTTATTGTTGAATTATTTTGGTGTGAGATAAAGCTTGTTGTCGAATCTCATTCAGAGCATTAAGATTCTAAATTATTTCTTTCTGTGTCATAGAAAGATCAAGTCCTAGTGGTAATGTTATTCTAAGTGTTTTTATTTCAAATTCTAATGGCATTAATACATATTTTCCATATACTAGTTCACAACATGTGAAACTAACATTGTTGTCTTCCATGTTGTATTGTAGGGCCAAGTTGCTTCTACTAGTCAATGTGCCAAGTATTCTATGTGAATATGAACTGTCTTGGTGAGTATATTTCCAATTCTCTATTTGTAACCTTAGCTTGCCTATTTGTTTGTGGGTAATAGGAGATAGATTTCCTTTGCTTGACATTTTGACAATGAGTTAATTCCTCATTTATTTTGGCAGTGAAATATGAACCTTGGTCTATTACTATTTCTCTTGAAACTCCAAACCTCGTGAAAATGTTCCCATATAAGAAATAAACAATTGTTTCTTCTTTGGAATTTGGAAGTTCCTTGACCTCCACTCATTTGGTAAGATAATTTGTAAAAATAAGGATGTAGTTCTTTTGATTTGAAGGAGGTTTTACTGGTCCAACATTCTAAACCCCATTTTTCAAATGGTTCCAAGGAGATTAGGTGTTGTAGAGGCATTTCATTATATTGTGTGGGTCTGCCCATTCCTTGGCATTCATCACACCTACTGACATATTCTCTGACACATTTGTGTAGAGTTGGACAATAATAACTTGCATGTAAAAATTTAAGAGTTGTTCTTTTGGCTGCAAAATACCCTCCATTAGGTTCATCATGACATGTACAAATCAAATTATATATTTCATCTTCTATGAGGTAGTGATGGAGCACATGATCAGGTTCCATTTTGAATAGGTATCCTTGAATCGAACTGTATGGAGCACTCTTCCTAGTGATGTTCTTTATGAGAGAAATGTTATGGAAACTTTCCAAATATAAGATAGTTTTCAATGTCAACAAACCATGGAGTTTGCAAATATATTGCAAACAAATGCTCATCAGGTAAGGTATCATCCATCGATGCTTCCTCTAGGTTGTTTTCCAAATGAGATAGGAAATATGCAACAACAATATTCTTACCAGGCTTATACAATCTAGTTAGATCAAACTCTTGAAGAAAAAGTAACCATCTAACTACTCTAGCACTAATGACATGCTTGTTCATGAGATATATAATTGCAATATGTTCAACATGGACAACAATGATGTAACCTATTATATAATGTCTAAATTTATTAATGGAATACACCACAAAAATAAATTATTTCTCAATAATTGTATAATTTAATTATGGTCCTGTTATCCCCATTTTGTGGATAACTAAGGAGATTATGTCTCGAGCCCCTTAGGTTGCAGATATGGAGTGTCGAGAGACTACATGACTAGCAATACTCTTTTGCGTAGATGGAAACCCCTCTCACCACCATAGATGGTCACAGATTTCCAGATGGAATCCACCACATCATCTGGCTTTTGGAAGGTAGTGGGCCTTGCTCCATGAGGTACAAGTCAATATTATGGTGAGCATCATTTCAATATTTAATCCAGTTGAGTATGTCGTATCTTAGATTTCTCTAGATTTCATGATATATGCTTGGACATTATGCCT
>CBVK0100756286.1:0-14419 GCA_900067695.1 Picea abies
TTCTACAACTATAACAAAGAGTCAATCCTCTCTTTCTCTTAAATGATCCCTAACCTTTCTTGTACTGCGCACTGGGATCACAGTGATGGACCTGCAAAAAATTATTTCTAGGATCTTGCATCCACTTGTTACTCCAACAATTCTTTCTATGCATAGGAATAACATATTTTTCACTATTTTTATCATATCTATTCATATCATATCTTCTTTCTTCTAGTTGTGCCCTAGTGTTTAGGCTAGGACCAAATCTATCAAACATACCTAGATCCATTCTTTCGAAGAAAAAAATTCCACTTATCTTACCTTTATCAGATCACAAAGCTTTAAGATCTTATCTCTTTTCTTCATATCGGACTTATTTTCTTAGCACAGAGCTTCAAAATTCAAGTAGAGTATTGTGCACTACAGCAACAGATCTATGCATAGAGCTTTCTCTTTTCTTGTTCCTAGAAATCACCGTTTTAAGTCCCGACAATGGAACCATTTGTTGGCATAGGGGCGGACCCAGGGTTCAATGCTACAACAATGCACCAACAAAACCCTAACTATCGGCCCTTTTAGAAACACCTGCGAAGCAGATGAAGTCTCACCCGAGGTAGAGAAAAGGGGGGTTGTAGGACTTAAGTGTCTGCAACCTATATGGGACACAGATCTATGATTACAATACTTAATAGATCACTTAGCAATTAACATTCATTAGCAATTAACCCTTATTCACATTATAGCTAAAACCCTAATTAAAGAACATCGTAGTATTCAACAATATCTAACACACCCAAGCACTTAGCACATAGAAATAGAGAAGATCTAGCATTCATTCACATTACTAAACACTAAGATACTATATCAAATGAATCTAACATACATAAAGATGAAAACAATAATCATAAATCACATCAATCACACAAAAGAAATCATAACACAAGATATACGTGGTTCACCCCCAGCGTGGGGCTACGTCCACCGATATACGTGGTTCACCCCCAGCGTGGGGCTACGTCCACCAACTCTTCATCTTTTTTATTATCTTCTTTCAATGAACAGAGCCACAAAGCCAATTCCACATAGGACAAGAGATCCATGTGCACCTCGCCAGATCCTCCTTCCCCGAGTTAGGTCACAGCACAAAGCCTTCTTACACAATCTACACATAAGCTTCTTACAATCACTTGCAATTAGCTCTGCAAGTCTTAACACATAGTATGCACAAAGCCTCTAGCTCCACACTAAGACGATTCTACTAGGTCTCTTCACTAATGCTTTCTTACATTGCCTAGATATCTATTTATACATTACAAAAGAGGCCTAAGCATGGGTAAACCCATGTGCCGACATCCAATACTCGTTACATAAACCCTAAATCCAAAAATCCCACAAAAGGGGGCGAGATCCTGCGATCTCCACTTCGCCTAGTGCTTCGTCTTTGATGAGCCTCTCAAAGTCCCAAAATTGATCAAACATGACTATCATTTCCACAAAACCTGGTCAAGGGCCAACACTCCTCCTCAACAAAAATATAAACAAAATAAAGGAAGGAGGAATTAGGGAAGACTTAAGCTTGTTCCTGTTGATACCCTTATGAGTATTGAAGCACAGAAGAATGAAGAGTCTCAATAGATAACTAGCATCATTAAAAGAAGCATGGTTTGATGAAGGTTCTCACCTGCCAAGGAACATTGTTGGTTATATATTCTCTCAGTGAAGTTATGTGAATGGTTTCTAAGGCAGTTTTGTCATGGTACATGGATGGTACATGTGTGAGCTCCATTGATATATCTTATGATAGAGGCATATCATGTCTGATATGACACTTGTTTAAGTAACATTGTTGGTACGTGGATAGAGGCACTTGTTGATGATATTGATATGCTTGGCACATATTCTTGACATATCTTTTTATTCATGGTTAATGCATGAGATGGTATGTATGATTGCATACAATTTATGTATGGTATGCAATGAGTTTATATGGTTGATGTATGGACAGGACCAAGGATCATTATAGGAAGAACAAATCATTCTTGAGATATGTTCCAGTAGAGCAATAGTATATTGAAGCAGAAGTAGATTGCAGTGGTAGCATATTTTTCATCTTGCAGCGAAGATAGGGGGAGTTATTCTTATTCCCGTGATTGATTGTAGCAGCATGATTCCAAGTGGAGATATGATTGGCATCCATGCCACCAGCATTTTCCCGAAGTGAAATCCCTTTCCCAAAGGGGGAGATATTCATAGATAGGGGGGGCATCACCTCAAGGGGAGTGTCTCCCTAAAAGGATCAAGTAAGCTTCCCTTTTTTTCATTGTTGTCAAAGGGGGAGAATGATCAGTAAAATCCAGTTAATATTGAAAAAGGGGTTTTACTTTGTTTCCATCAATGCCAAAGGGGGAGAATGTTGGGTTTTACTTTGTTTCCATCAATGCCAAAGGGGGAGAATGTTGGACATGGAATTATGGTGTTGGCATTGATGTAAAAGAAGGCCAATATGATCAATGATTGGACATGGTATTATGTTTTCGGCATTTATGTCAAGAATATCATAATGGTATTGTCATTATATGTCTTTGAGATCCTAAAATCTTGGGAGAAATAACTTATTAAGTTGAGCAGAAAACATAGCATGAGGTGTAGAGGAATCTACCTAAATCTCAGGAGAGGCAACGTATTAGATTGCATGATATCAGAGCATACAGAAAAATATCAGAAGAGATAACGTAGCAAGTCGTGCAAAATCCAGATCCTACACAGAAGAATACCTTATAAAGGATCGAGTAACATAAACTATTATATTAGTTCGGGATCTATCCTAACTTCAGATAGAACCAAGTGGAAGGACAGGATAAGCGGTACCCATAAGACACAAATTATTGAAACCTCTAAAGTCGTGAAGTAAACGCCGACCGTAAGATCTCATGGAGAAAACTCGAGTCAATTCTTAGTCGTTGGATCAAGTAGGAGATAGAAAGCTTCGGTACTCCATAGCTTTGCCACTTCGGAAAATATTTGAGATAAAGATGAATCCATGTAGCCCCAAATTCCCGAAGTGAATGAGGGCCATCATATCTGGGAAATGCATGGTGACCGTTGGATGAGGATAGGAGGTTCCAATAGTGGTCAACTTCAACATTGACTACTTCGGCTAAAAAGAGTCTGAAACATGTAAGTTTACCCGAAGGTCGAAGCCCTGAAGTCGTCAACTCTCGTTGACTGTAGGATCAAAATAAGAACCAGGAAATCCTGTCGACCATTGATCTAGAATTAAAATATTGAAACCACTAGATCACGCTAAAAGGAAGAAGGTGGTCAACTTCGACATTGACCTACTCCGGCGATAAGAAGCTCATATAAACCAAGAAATCCCAAACTCTGGAGCCCCGGAGTTAACAGAAGCCATCAATCAAGACAAACAGTGATAGATCTATTTGGCACTTCGGAAATGATCAAAGGATGGTATAAAAGTTCCAAAACTCTCGAAGTTGCGAAGTAACGAAATTTCAAAATCCTAGTCAAGACGACCATGTCATCAATTGATGACACATGGCTCAATCAAATAGTGACAAGTGGCAAGGTTGATGTGGCACATAAGGAGTGTAAAAATAAAAAATTAGGTTTACACATGGCACACTCACCAAGGTTCCATGTCATCATAGGTGATGTCAGCATGCCACATCAGTTCAGGACTTCAGCCTTTGGGGATAACCAGTTTCTCCTACCAACAGAAATACCCGGAGCACCAAAGGCCAAAGTCACGAAATAACATTGATCGTTGATCTAATATCTCTGGACCATTCGATTGTACATGGGAAGGAATAGTCAACCCGGCACTGACCACTCCAGTATTATGAGGAATCCCAAACTACTAAAGAACCAAAGGGTGAAGTAGTGAATTAACGTTAACCGTTGATCTACTTCGGGAGAATTCTCGATCATTCATCGAGTACAGTGAAAGGATAACATAAGGTGTACTAACAACTGATGACAAATAGTCACCATAGATTTATGACGTATTCAGTAGGTACAACTCCAGGTGAGTTGAAAAAACATTGGAGTCGAAATACCCAGAGTTTCGGAGTGTCAAATCCCCGAGATAAGATTTGACCATCTGTCGAGGAGGAAGATCTACGTTCGATATCCAAAAGCGTAAAGTAACATGCATGAAGTTTGTGGACACATGTCAGCTCAAGATTAAAGTGCACATGGGAAGGACATTAACAAATCACCTTTTTGAAGTTTGCATGGACCATCCACTCAACTGCAGATTAAGTCAGAAACGTCTGATCTACTAGTGAAATAGAGTATACGCACTTCAATGAGATTTACTCTGGGAGAGTTGGAAGATTGCAAAAGCTGAAAATCCCAAAGTCCAGAGTACTAGAGTACTTGGTTCTAGCATTGGTCACGTGATAAGGTAAAGAAGCTAATAAGGAGCACAAAGGGCCTAGAATTAAATAATCCCTCAAACATTTGAATACGGTCCCATGTAGAACCATAAGGTAGAAAGGAGAAAAGAGCTAATGGAATAACATGTGAAATAGATAAGCATGTGGTTTTAAGCTCGGGGTCACAAAAGGAAGTGGATTGAAGGAAGCACATATCTGCAGGATTTGAATCCGAAAAAAAATGATCCAAATTAAATCACATACAGGGATAAGCGCATGGATCTAGCCATCGATCACATGTAGAGGAGAAAAGGTTTAGCACCTTTAGATTTTGTGCTTGAACATTATTACACCCATATAGGTTATTAGAGCTTTGTATTAGGGACAGAGTTAATACCGAATGCACTGCAAAGGTCCTTGGACACCTCATTATGGATTTGATGTGCAGTGAATCAAATTATAGGCTACCATAACTATGGGTTGACATGGAAACACATCCCAATTGAGAATATGATTCTTAATTAAAAGAGATTGAAAGAAGAACCAAGTTCACCCAATAAACTTAAAAGAACAATAATAAAATAAGATTTTTTTTATTAAAATAACATATTTGTTAATAAATGAAAGGGTGCAATGATTCATTATTAAAAGACACAATGGTTCAATGTCATACCTTTTGGAATACTATATAAACAGAAAGGTATGGTGAAATAAATATGTCTTTGTAGTCCAAATCAAAAGATTAGAAATAGAAGCAGAGTCCAAGAAGAAAAATTGTTGATACTTATGCAGTGAGGGTGGAAGGGAGGAGCAAGGAAGGATTCATATCCTTTACTAAGTAAAGTGTGAAAACAAGGGACTTGGTGCTTCCTAGGGTTGGTTCCCTGAAAACAAGGGAGTTAGTGCTTCCTAGGGTTGGTACCCTAAAGACAAGGGAGTTGGTGCTTCCTAGGGTTGGCACCCTAAAACAAGGGAGGTGGTGCTTCCTAGGGTTGGTACTATGAAGAAGGGGATTTGTGTCTCCAAGAGTTGGTGTTGTAAAGAGGATTGGTGTCCTTCACAATCTTAGATTATTCTTTATAAAGACTTGTAATTCTTGTTAATTATATTTATATAATTGATTTTAAATACAATTCCACCTATGATCTATTGTGATGATTAATAAAATAACAAAGTAATTACTAATTGTTTAAAAAGGTAATAGTAATTCACCCCCCCCCCTCTCAGTATTTCCAACAATATCCTATAGTAGAAATATGAAGAGTCGTAGGTGATAGGAAGAGTCATTTGAGGTCATATCAATTGTATTTATGAATATATCATATTAATGCAATTCGGGATAGTGTGGAGTTACTCATTTCATTCCCATACCTAGCCTAACAGTGGTATCAAATCCAGAACAGGTTTAACTCCACAATTCTTTCTCTATAAGAAATGCCTCTATCTCTCTAGTTACTCCATCTATGAGTTTGTCTCTTATTGCAAAAATGTCTCTAGTTATTCCTTGCACCTGTCATCTCTGTCATTTGCAAGTGTTAGGGTTTCCTCTCTGTTTGGTGCAGACTCCTTTGGCATCGAACATACTACAAGAAAATGGAAGGATACATGTGTGTTTCAATTGTGCACCTCATGTTGTGATACCTCACCTGATATCTCTCAAATAACTTCTATAGTGTCACCGGGCCCTTCGATTTTATCCCTTGACAATGAGTATTTTATCCTGAACAACTTGATCATTTTGGTGTGAAAATTGGAAAAAAAAGCATATGTCTTTGTAAAAATTTGCAGGATTTTGGTGTCTGATTATTATATGGACAGATTTTGTTCTATTCGATTTTTTTGATAGAGCGTCATTTTCATTGCCATTGTGTCGAGTGTTTATAATTCATCAGTCACTACATCAAGGGTTTTACCTAGCCTACAAGTTTCCATTTTATCAAGTTACCCGAGGGTTTTTCCTAACATGTAGGATTCAGATACCACTTGGTGACCTCATGGTTTTAGTTGCATAACCATGCTCCATAGTCCAAATCCAGAACTGCATTAAAATTATGGATGCATTGATTGCATATTTACATGCAATAGATGCATATATTATGGATTAGAATTGATGGAAGGGTTTCACTAAGAGTAATGTTAAGATTAGCCGATAGGTTGGTGGTTTTTTCTCTCTATTTTACTCTTTGGATATTATCGTGTGCCTTGTTCAGAAAGGGAAGAATCAATCACAAGATTCTTCTAGAGGAGAAGGTATTAAAAGAATCAGTTTCAAGAGAAAGTTTTGAAAAGTTCAGAATGATTCCTAGACTCACAAACACCCCTTCATATTAAGGGGGGGAATGTTGGATACCTTATCCTCGTCATTATGGTATTTGTAAATATCATTTAGGAGAAATATGAAGAGTTTTAGGTGATAGCAAGAGTCATTCAGACCTCTTGGAAGATGAAATCAAAGGTCACATCAATTGTATTTATGAATGTCTCACATTAATGCAATTTAGGAAAGTGCAGATTCACTCATTTCCTACCCATACGTGGCTTGAAATTTACTAAAATTGAGTGCTAAGAATGGAAGCTCAGCTTAAAAATTGCAATATCTCTTTTCTCTCAACCATAGATTTAAAAGATCGTAGTAAATCCTATAGTCTCCCTCACAAATATTTTAATGTACTTCATCTACACACAAATAATGAATTCTCACTCCATAAAGTATAAATAGTGAATTCACACACCATAAAATAACCATGCATCCATTTAACATGAAGAATAACAACATCAAACAAAATAATCAATTGATGAACACAAGAATTTTACCCTGGAAACCCAAATGGGAAAACCAACCTCAAATGGGGGCTCAATTCTTCATTCTGGCTATCTATGGTTACATTGCTTTCATGGATTTCTATCCCCTTCCTCTCTTGGAAAAAAATACCCTTTGAGAATGAGAGTGAAGCTATAAATAGGAGGAGTTGGGGGATGAATGGAAAGCCAACAACCATGACCCTTCATTTCCCATTCCTCAACCTTCTCTCCTTTCTTTCTTTCTCTTTTCATTTAATTCTCTCATTTTTTCTTTCTCACTCTCATTTTTTTCTTATTCAATTTTCATATTTACATTGTTATACAATTGTTTCTAACCTTAATAAAATATTGAATTGTCTATTATAAGTATTGATTCTTACATGCATTCGTTAGTTCAGATCCATTTTTGGATCACACCTCCCCACTTAGAGGATTCTTGGTCTCCAAAAGCTCAAGGAAACCAATCTAGATCAATGTTCCTTTTGTCTACTTCTATGGAACATGGCTCTGACTTTGTCTCTTAGCTATAACTTTTAATCTGGCTCTAGATCTAGATTTGGCTTGTGGCTCTAGTCCCTGGATATGACCCTAACTTTGGTTTCTAGCTCACTTGTTCCCGAAATACGAAAATCTACTAAACACCTCTTAGCTATGAGCAATATCTAGATCTGGACTTTGAATTAGCATCCATTCCCATCTCCCTCACCATCTTGGAGATAGTCCATATTGGTAGTCAATGAATCCAAATAGAAAGTTGATATATGTTCAGTGTGACCCCAACAATCTATGCCATCACATATCAATCCATCGAAAGGAAGTGTGGCATGCCTTCTCTTGATAGGATCAATTACTTCCTAGCATGTAAACAACTCCCTAGTGTCTGCACATGCTCATAAGAATGTCATGGAATTCTCAAGGACTCCTACTTCCAAGGTCATTTACCACGTGCATCATTCTTTGGCACATCTTGCAGGAGGATCTCCATCTCTATTAGGCTTCACTTTCCACACTCTCCTCTTGTCTATGTGGTTTTTGGGGCTAATATCTAGCGAAGTCACCAACACTTTGATTCCCAATGTCCATTCAAATTGCAATGGTGACAAAATTTCATGTTGTTTATAGAGAGACTGTATGACATAATCCTCCTCTTCATGCTCCTTTGAGTTTGTTATTGGATTGGAGAAGTATTCTTTTCATTCCTCCTTTGAAAGCAATTTATCCTATATAATATGGCTTGATTTTCCTAGAAATATGCCACCTAATGACCTTTCTTCCCACAAAAAGAACATGCCTCTGCTTACCAACAAATCACAATTCTATGGCCTCTCTTATTAAAATAGTGACAAACAAGGGATGTCTTATTTGATGAAGACATATCAATATTCTTCTTCTTCTTTCCCCAACTGATTGGTTTGTTTCTTCTTCTCAGTGATGGTGTAGTTTGAGTCTCCAATCTCTTCTCATCACTTCCCTTCTTCAATCTGCAACAAGAAGGCTAAGGTGGTAGTGGATTTCCACTTTGATTTATTCTTTCTCTCTCTTTTTATGAGCAAGCCAACTCTATCATGTATTTATATTTTTTAAAAGTGGTCTTCATGGTCATGGCATTTTCCACTCTTCCATCAAGGCCTAGGCCTTCATTCTTGACCCTTTTTGCACCTCAATCAGGATTAGTATTACTTGACTTCTCTTTCTTATCCCTTGTCCATCATAGCCTATATTCCTTAGGATATTAGAACCAATGCTTCTAGTATTGTTTTCAAAGTCACCAATTTTCTCTAGAGAAATGTCTACATAAGGTGAACTTACTATGTTGGTCTTGGTTATGGTGTTGGTTTGGGTAATGTAAATGGAAGGTTGTATTTCTTTCTAGTGCTCTTGGACAATTTATTGGAGGTTTTGCAAGTCCTCCTCCTTATCTACCCACTCTTGTTGTAGTTGATCCATCATCAGAGTGATCATATCCCCTTTCCAACTATCCAATTGAATTACCTTCTCTCCCAAGTGTACAATTTTGCATTATGTGCATGTCCCAATCTTCCATGACCGCGGTGAGGGAGTCTTTGTATTCTTCAAAATTCTTATATATTAATGGTGGAAGTTTGGTAGATGTATCAAGGTTCTTCTCCATCTCTTCCATCCCCTTCTTGAACATTTGGACCTGCTCCATCAAGTGTTCATTCTCTTATTGAAGTTGAGGATTGTTGGCCCTTAAGTCTTCCAAATTTTATTTTCTTACCTTACCCATGTTGAGGTATGAAATGTTCTCTTCAAATTTTTGGGAACTATGTCACGGTCTAGGATTCAATTTATCTAATACAATATGATCCATAAACAATGGAATTATAGCCCACTCACTTCGCCAACACAAGTTCTATATGGAAATAATTTTAATCTCTATTATTTATCTCGGTCTTGGATAGAGGACTATATCTTCCGAAAGATACTAGGCCTTTGTTGACCCTTTATTATTAGACTTGTCTTCCCACAATACAACCAACTAACAAGAAATGTTAAATAATAAGTGAGATTTATGGTGAGTCAAAAACCATTATTTCATGTCTCTATCTCTGAATATCCCGTTGTCCCATATGTCAATCATATCTATGAGTTGCATTTATCAGTTGTACCATGGCTTCTACAAATATTAATTCTTCTCTTGGTTGCAAGGCCTATTCTAGATGTAATTATGAGTGAAAAATAAGCTTTGTGTTGGTTACATAAAGTGAAACTTCCCTACAATGTATTCCCCAGCAAGCATGTAACTATGCTTCATGTCGTCTTCTCTCTTGGATTCTCCTCTACAATTAGGAAAAATATTCCCTTGCTTTTTAAATTCCACCACTATGCTTTGAATGGCCATAGTTCCTATGCCTAGTGTAATTCACTCCATCATATCCATAACATCCCCATGGAAATGCAACCTATAATCTCACAAGTAAAAAGAACTACATTTGCATAAGGCTACCAAAACTAGATGGCAGATTGTTCCTATGGAAATTGGTTGCAAAGTTGAGCATTTGTTTTAAATATGAATTCTAAAAGCAGCTTCTCCACAAAAGCATGATCAAAAGCTTGTCATTAAGACAAGCTTTCTAAAAAGGCACATGAGCCTCAAATCCATCTTGTACTATAGCCCATATATCACTCACTTCTTCAAACATATCTCTCTCACAACAAGAGGTTGTAAGAGCACCTCACTTCTCAATTTCACAAACATAAACATAATCTCACATGGCCTCTAAATAGTCAAATGAATTGTCAATAATTAAAAAGAGACAAAAATGGTTGAATTCAAGTAGGCTCCAAAGTTTTTATAGCAGTTATCTTACATTTTCAAAGTTCAAACACCATTATCTGAAATATAGACATAAAGATTCAAATTTTGTTAGAAACTAGAACATTTACATGATGCAAATTCAATCATACAACTAGTTACTACTTACTAGTACTACATCAATGATGATCAAATGAAAAACACACAATAAATTAGAACCATAAGATGCAATTTTATCATTAAGTAATCAAAAAAAAATGTATTACATAGATACTGAGTCACTGATACTATAGGTGGCAATGGCAAGGAAAATACAAAATAGGGTAGATATTGGAACCATAGATGGAAGAATCTCATAGCTGATGAGTAGTCCTCCATGTCATAATCATCAAAATCAACATCACTACAACTAATCTCTCCTCCATCCTACTCCTCCTCCACCACCTTTATATCCAATCCCATCTATGCATCTGCTAGTGTGGAGGATGTTCCCTCAAGAAGTCCTCCATGTCTATGCTTGATTGTTCAACTTCCTCAAGTTGCAATGTTTCAACTTCCTCCAAATGCTTGATTGTTCAACTTCCTCAAGTTGCAATGTTTCAACTTCCTCCAATGTTGTTGTGTGTTGGTATGAGCACTTGTCATGCTCACCATGCATGATTATCATCATAATATTGGATTGTGGAATAAATGATGAACTTCAAATCACACTCAAATAAAAAGATAAAAAAAACTCTCATGCTTAGAGATTAGAACCTGAACACTCTTCTTTGGCCAATGGTGCTACTAAGTTTGTCCACTTTAATATCAATTGTGATATTTATGTATTTTCTCCAATTGTGTTATGAGAAAATATCCTTTCTTGGTGAGAGTGCATGGGAAGATCAATCCAGTGGAAGTGTAGATGGGTAGATTCTACAATTGCAACAATTCTTATACATAATTCACTTAGAGACAAGCGTTATTGTGTTTTTGTAGACTATGTAATTACGGGGTACAAGGAGAAAGAGAGTGTGTAATGGACACATTTAAAAGTGATCTTCATTTTCTTGTGACTTGTAAATTCTCCCAAGCAAAAGTGAATTTTCCTATCGAAATGTAAATTGGCCTAGGGAGATATAAATTTGCTTGGGGTGATGTAAATTTGACCAGGTAGAAGTAAATTTGCATAGGAAAAAGTAAATTCACCCGAGGAAATGTAAATTCGCACAAGTAGAAGTAAATTCACCCAGGAAAATGTAAATTTTCTCAAAGATATATAAATTTACTTAGGGTGATGTAAATTCTCCCAAGCAAAACTAAATTCACCCAAGGTAATGTAAATTAATCCAAGGAGATATAAATTATCTCATGCAAATGTAATTTCACTTAGGGAAATGCAAATTCGCCCAACAATGAGAAATAATTGAGAGAAAGGTTGCATGCGACTTTGAGGTAAGAGAAAATAGACTTGGAAAGAGAGAGTTTGACCCAAAAAATATGTATTTCTAAACTTGAGTGCTAAGAATGGAAGATTAGTTGAGAATTTGAAATAAATATTTTCCTTCAACCATAGATTTCAAAGCTCATACTAAGTCCTACAATATCCCTCACAAATTTGTTAATGTACTCTATCTACACACAAATAATGAATTCTCACACCATAAAATAACTAGGCATCCATTTAACATGAATAATAACAACATCAAACACAACAATCAATCAATGAACACATTATTTTACCCTGGAAATCCAAATGGGAAAACCATCTTTGAATGGGGGCTTGGCTCCTCATTCTAGCTATCTTTGGTTACATTTCTGTCATGACTTTCTCTCCTCTTCCGCTCTTGGAAAAAAATGCCCTTTGAGAATGGGAGTCAAGATATAAATAGGAAGAGTTGGAGGGGGGGGAGGCCAACAACCATGACCCTTCATTTCCCATTCCTAGGCCTTCTCTCCTATTTTTCTTTCTCTTTTCACATAATTCTCTCATTTTTCTTTCTCACTCTCATTTTCATCTTTTTCAATTTTTATTTTACATTGTTATACAATGTTCTATAACCTTCATAAATTGTCGAATTTTGTCTTACATGTATTGAGTCTTACACCCATTCATCAATTTGGATCCATTTCTGGATCGGAATTAGATCATAAAGAAACAAGGCTTGGTTATGGAAGAGAAAGATTATTATGGTCCCATCCCTTTCAAAGTCAACCACTCCTAGTTGGATCGTAAATCTTCATGGGATATTATTCATTAAGCCTAGTCCTCTCCTATTAGTGGCCTCTCCCTCCTATATTTGTGAACAAAAAATAAGAGTACTCAAAATTGAGCTAAAGAGACAAGCTTATTCCTCCCTGTCCTTGTTACATAAAGTAAGGGAGGAATGCATCGAAGATTTTTCAATCATCTATCTCTAATGGAAATTTCTAGCAACTCTCTCTAGAGACCAACAAGAAGAGGAGTATTAAAGATTTAAGTCTCATAGAATATGTCTTAAAAAGAGAGATAGAAACACCACATTTTTCTACAAACATGCCAATAGAAGATGAATATGTAATCATGTCTCGGAATCAATCTTCCCATGGAAAATGAGTGGATTCATTAAATATACTTCTAGTGACATTGCATGATCACTTTAAATCCCTTTATTATGAAGGTAATCAAGCTTAATCCCCCCTCTCATGGATCAATATGTTGAGAAATCTCATTACAAGAGAAGACATTGGTGAACTAATAAAAGTGATATTAAAATCAAGGATTGAGGAGGTGCTCTGGTTGATGGAAATAAGGAAACCCCATGTTCTGAATGAATTCATTGTTTATTTCTATCAAGCTTGTTGACATTGTAGTCCCCCCACTACTAATCAATAAAAAAAAATATGATATCATTAAACTAAATGCACAAATCAAGATTTAACATCCAGGTAACAACATTTTTTTTAAGCATCAATGCAGCTCATTTAACATTCACATAACAACATGTAACTACTTAAAACTTAGAATTTACACATAGGAAATAAAACTCATAATTAAAAACAATGAAACAAAGATATTATGCAATTGTACAACCAGAAATTGTGCAACAATGAAACTCAGAAATTGTGCAACCAGCTGTAGAGGATGGATGTTCCACCCAACCGTAGATTTTATATTCCAAATATTAGCAAAAAATCACCCACGAGATGGGGCTATGAATCCACAAGAAAAGGGTGTCCCTATTGTCCACTCACAACCCAAAATAACCCACAACAAGTTAAGTTTTCCTACAGCTATCCCATTCCACCATATCTCTTCCCCTCAACATGCACAACCCAAGGAATAGGATCTCCCTTCATTGCACACAATCCCTTAGGTCTTCCCACTTCCCTCCAGGGATCTAGCACATGTTGGCTAGGAATATCTCTTGTTGATGACTCCAGGGATGCTAGTTTCCACAAGAAATCTCACAGCAACCAACTCACTTCTCTAGAGTAATTTCTCACAAGGAAATATCACTTTACAATCCTAACAACCTGCTTCTTCGTGAAATTACAACTCCAATAAGCTACCCTCAAAACCCACTATGGTTTCCTTCAACCTCCAGCACCCACTCCTCTCTTCCTGCTCCAAAAAATATTGTAAAAAGTGCCTACAATACCCACTCAGATTTCCCTTTTACCCATGCATGTTGAATCTCACACTCCTCAATGTTGATTGTACTCATCCCCCATGCTCTCATTGACTGTGTGAAGTGACTTTTCACACCCACCCTCTTCCATGTGTTCAATGATTGGGGCTTTGATACACTCAAAAGGAAAATATAAGGTTCACACAAAATAATATTTTTAGAAAGTGGGTTGGAATTAATTATCATGAATAGTTCCCTCTTAGGCCCCTTGGACCCCCCTCTCTCATGGAAACTTAGCCACCCCCCCATTACTCAGTCCATGTTCATCTGCAGTCATTTTTATATTTTATTTGATTATTATGATATACAAT
>CBVK0100756287.1:0-11190 GCA_900067695.1 Picea abies
CCCCCTTCCTTACAATTTTCACCATCTTCAGTGCACAACACCATACTATTATACATGTACAAAATTTAGATCATAGTACTTGACACTTTTTCAAGTTCACAAATCATGTAGAACTTCCAACCAACAATATATTGTTCCCCTCAACCTACACAACCCAAGGAAGTGTACCACCTTCTCTGCACAACAATCCCTTAGGTTGTACCGCTTCCTTTCCAAGGCTTCGTCACATATATGAAAGGAAGTCTTCACCATGTGGCTCCAAGAACTCTAGCTGCCAAAATGGAGCCTTGCACACTTATATACAAATGTACATTTAGTTAGCTGCCAAAATGGAGCCTTGCACACTTATATACAAATGTACATTTAGTTTTATTCAAAATTTGTGGGTACTCTTCCTACATGGTCTTCTCGTGCTGACATGTGGCGTCTTCAAGAGCATAGTATATCCATTGAACCTTTACCAGGACAATGGATTTTTTCCTAGGAAAATTGACTTTATGGTCTAAGATGCGCATTGGCTCCACCCAAAAGTCCCCTTCGAGCTCCACCTAGATCACAGTCCAATTACTCACATGGTTAGGATTAAGGACATATTTCATCAATAAAGATACATGAAACATATTGGGAATTCTCATGGATAATATAAATGCAAGCTTATATGTGACTAGACCTATCTTTTATAAAACTTCAAATGGCCCATGGTATCTTGCTTCCACCTTCAGGAAACTTCCCAATCTTAGTGAGCTTTTTTCGTCTTTCACTTTTAAAAAAACATGCTCACCCACCTTGAATTCCCTATATGTCCTAATTTTATCTATTTAAATATTATTCATGTCTTGTGCAACCTTTAAATTCTAACTGGTCTTTACCATCTGCTCTTCCATTTCCCTTAGCAACTCTGGCCCAATAACTTCTCTCTCTATTGGGTTATCCTAGCTCACTGGCATGGTGCATTTCCTACCATACAAGGCTTCAAATGGGCTCATTTTCAATGATGCTCAGTACCCATTATTGTAAGGAAATCCAATCAAATGAATATAGTCTTCCCACTTGGAAGGCTTATCCATTACATATATTCTCAACATTTCTTCAATTATCCGGTTAGTCCTCTCTTTTTACCATATGACTCTGTATGATATGTTGTACTAAAATTAAAATTAGTCCCAGATCCATTAAACAACCCCTTCCAAAGGTTGAAAGTGAACTTAAGATCTTTTTCTGACACTGTTTCCTTAGGCAACACCATGTAGCCTAGCAATTTCTATCATATAAATCTTTGTGATATTGGTTGCCTTGTGAGCTGTTTTCATCGGTATAAAATGTGAAACCTTTGTAATATTGTCCACCACCACCATGATGGAATCATGCTTCTTTATTGTTCTTGGAAAATTGGTGATAAAATATATTGTAACTACCTCCCATTTCCATTCAAGAATGGGCAATGGTTGTAAAATCCCATTGGATTCCTATGTTCAATATTCACCTTCTAATATTACATGCACCTGGCTATGTAATCAACTACATCTTTCTTTATTCTAGCGTAGAAATACTAACATATTATTGCTACAATTGTTTTTTGTTATCTTGGATGAACAACATATGGTACATTGTGCATCTCTTTTAGCACTATATTTCTCAATTCCTGAGTGTAAATAACATAAACCTTGTCCCTGAACAAGAGAATTACATCCTCTACCAACCTATAATATTTAAACTTCAATGATATATTTTTCTACTATAATCCTTCTGTAACTTGTGCAAAATTTTGATATGATGCTATAGCTTCCAAAATTCTACTTTTTAAATTTGAATAATACATGCTAATGGTTGTAGCATGCATTTCATGCAACCTCCTATTGAGTGCATCAGCCACTTTATTATATTTTCCCTTGATATGTTTTATGTTGAAGTCATATTCACTGAGAAATTCCATCCATATAGTCTATTTGGAATTTAGTGTTGGCTACTAAAACAAGTGTTTTAGACCACTATGATATGTCTTTAGCTCGAAATTTCTACCCATGAGATAATGCCTCCACATATTTTATGCATGAACTATGGCCGCCAATTCTAAGTCATGGGTAGCATAATTTATTTCATGCTCTTTGTTAACACTCGGTAATTTCTTTGGGCTGCATAAAAGAAATGCCAAGGTAACCTACAAACCAACTTTAGATTGGATTTTGACCCTTCCAACCAGAGAGGACTCTCTCAAAAATGTAAAGACTACTCACAAAAAATTTGGCAATGAGAACACAGAGGTCAGATTCTACAATAGGACAGGTTTTGTTTTAGTTTTTAAAAGGGTTGGTAGGACAAACAATAGGAAGAAAACATTGGGCAATGGGGTCAAATCATGAGATATACTATGAATATTAATACAGCTAATGTACTCATGAGGGAACAGAGGCAAAGTAAGCATATCCTTCAGTAATAAATAGTATTTAGATGATCGCAAGATAGAAAAGAGAAAATCCCATTACAAATGAGAGCATCAAACAAAGATGAATTCTCAATTGTAACTTTAGAAGAAATAACATAAGGCTGACTACAATGAACAGAGCACTTAACAGAGAGTGAATTCTGGACATGTAATCATTTAACACGACAACTGCATTAACCATATGAAAGGAGAATATATCAAGGATGAATTCCAATCATGTACTCTTAGCTATGCTTAGAAGAAATAATAGAAATGAAATGAATGTGAACTAGAGGAAAACACACTAAAGAATACAGAGTGATGAATCTCGACTATCAGAGAGCATTGTACTATTGTATTAATTCATAAGGACATTCTGAGAAATTTACACACAGTCCCTTCACCTTCTTGGATGAAAGTCTCCCCCCTTTATATACTCTTGTACAATGAGATATATAGCACTAAATGTCCTTTCCATCTCACAATTTCTAACTCCAACCCCTTCCCCAAAATAGAAACAGTTACAAATAGAACTTGACACATTTTAATTGATCTCCTGTTTTTCAGGAGAAACAATAGGCTTCAAAACGCCACCTATAATTCTCAAACCGTAATAGTTGTGTAAAATATGAGAATGGGTTTTTTAGATAAACTTGTTCTAAAGAAAAACCTCTCTCAGTTTCTCGAAATTCATCTCCAGTTGGTCGGAATACGTGTCACAAAAACATGTATCGAATAGGAAATCATGAAACTGGAAAATAGGTCTCCAAGATTCCTTCGAATCTCCCAAATCGTGACACCTGCATGAAAATTGAACAAGTTTAATGTTCTTGGGTCCGTTCTTGACAATAACCTCCTTTTAATTTTAAAAATTCATTCTGGTTCACCTGGAAATCGTCCTGTAAATATGCTTTTCTTTTCAACTGTTGCAGAAATTCACTGCCACATTCTCTTTGAAATGCCACTTATGCTTTTTCAAATCTAATTTTTTTTATCCATATTCTCCTTAAATATTTAGGAATAATATATTTGAATAAAAATAATTCCCAAATATTTTTCATCCTGTAAAATTAAATTTCCCTATTTTAATTCATGTCTATGGTTTTGAAAAACCATTTATTGCTTGCTTCCCGTGGTTTTGAAAACCATGTCTTGTTTTTCCTAATAAATATTTACCATTTCACTGTGAAAACTATTTACTAATTTGTTTCTCATGGTTTTTAAAACTATGTCTTGGAAACCATCTTTGTAAAATATCCCTTGATCTTCCCCTTTTACTTGTGTAGAATGTTTTCACCGTGAATAAAAAATTATTTATAGCATTCTTTGGAAACTTCATGATTTGTATTGAAACACACTCCTGGAAAATTTATGTTCATTTTACCTCGTAAATACTCAAACCACACATTGATAAATTTAAATCAATACCAAAATTATATTGTGATAGTATTTCAAAGCTTGCAGAGAGCAGTTTTAATACTTACCACTCTCTCTCCCGAAATGTATCATGTAGTGACACTTACTCCATCATAAAACATGGTGGTTTGGGTTTCGGGACCACTTTAAAAAGTTAACCCTCGTTCACTTTCAACCCTCGAAATGGATATGCGCCCTCCATCCACCCTTTGACTTTTCAATATTAAAAATTGAGATTTGTGCCCATGACTTGACGTGAGGTCATGAATTAAATCTTGGATTAAATATTAATATAAATATTTTAATATAAAAATATTTATATTAATAATAATAAACCTTTTTCCATTTTTCTAAGGACTTTGGGTATATGAGGCTCATCACATGACTTTGTGGATAGGATAAGGGAGCTTAAGCTTAATAAAAGGAATATTTTTAATTTTCAATGAGAATATGATAATAAGGGTAAAAATGAATGAAGTGATGGGACCAAGGAATTTAGATAAGCATTAAGGATAGATATAGGTTTGGGATATTTGCCAATTTTGACTCATGGAGGACATGACTATTTTGGATGATTAGTCAAGTGAAGGATTTAGGTAATGGGAACTTGACAGAGATGGTGAAAACATTTTAAAATCTGAGTGGAAAGATAGCACAAGCACAATATGCTTTGGAAAAATTAATACAAATTAGCATGTGATAACACTCTTTAAGCTTCCTTGACTCGTAACATATGACATGCCCATTTTTTGTAATGACTCCACCAAGCACTCCCTTCCATGCATATGTGCACACAACAAAATCCTCATTTGGATCTACAACCTTTAGAATAGGTGCATTGGTCAACATTTCCTTCAAATATTGGAAACTCTCTTCACATTTGACAATCCATTCAAACTGTGATCCCTTATTCTGTAGTGAAGTGATTAGATGTGAAACCTTGGAGAAACCTTAAATGAATCTTCTATAGTATCCAGTTAATCCCATAAAGGATCTCATTTCTAAAACATCCTTTGGCACTTTCCAACTTTTGATAGCTTCAATCTACTCAGGGTCCACTACTATGCTCTCTTTTGAGATGATGTGACCCAAATAATGGATTTTACTTTGACAGAAAGTGCACTTTCTTAATTTGGCATACAATTGGTGCTCTCTCAACACCAGTAGCACCATCCTAAAATGTTTCTCATGATCCTCCTCTATCTTGGATTAGATAAGAATAGCATCCAAAAAAACAATGATGAATTTGTCCAGGTAATCTCTGAACACTCCATTCATTAAACACGTAAAAGTGGTCGGTGCATTTGTCAATTCAAATGGCACCACCAGAAACTCATAATGGCCATGCCTTGTCTGAAATGTTATCTTGATGGTGTCTTCTTCTTTGATTCTCACCCGATGGTAAACTGACCTTAAGTCAAACTTGGAAAATATACTTGCTCCTTTTAGTTGATAAAAAAGATCATTGATCTACAGTATAGGGTACTTATTCTTTACCATAACCTTATTAAGTTGTCTGAAGTCAATGCACAAACTCATCGTTCCATCCTTTTTCTTCATAAAGAAAACTGGGGCACCCCAAGGTGAGACACTTGGGAGTATGTACCCCTTCTTCAACAATTTTTCTAGGAGCATTTGCAACTCATTCAGCTCCAGTGTGCTCATTCTATAGGGAGTTTGGGACACTGGCACAACTCCAGGCATTAAGTCAATAGTGAAATAAATGTCTCTATTTGGTGGCAATCCTAATGATTCCCCAAACACATATTCATATTCTTCAAGACTAGATAGTCTTCAAGATTCGACACTTCATCCTTATCTGGCTCTTCCATATGGGTTACATATATTTGGCACCCTTTTCTAAAAATTCTTTTCATTTGCAATGTTGGAATCTCTCTAACAGATATAGGCCTTAGAATACCTTGAATTTTCCTTGAAATTCCTTCCTCATCCAGCCATATGAAAGCCTTGTTGCAGCATGTAGGATAGCATGATTCTTTTCCAACCAATCCATACCAATCAAGCAATCATATGACCCAATTGGTATGATGTTGAAATCTACCTTAGTGTTGACTCCATTCAATATTTACTACACAATATTTAGCAAGCTCACAAATTATTCTCTTGATTCCAATGTCTAGCTAAACCAACCAATACTTTTCATGCTTACACCTCTTCAATTTAAACCTTTCAACTATTTCCAGATCTATATAGCTATGACTAGCTCCATAATCAATCAAAATAGTTATGGGATGATTATCAATCTTACCTTCTACTTCAATCATGTGGGATTGGTAGTCTACGTGTCCATTGTCCAAGGTTGCATAAATCCTTTGCATGCTCCTACCCATTGTGTCAACTTCCTAAATGTTGTGCATAGTCCTCATCCTCTCTCCCTTGTGATGAGAATCCTTGCACAACTAGCCTCCTTCACATCCCCAACACTTTATGGGATATTTCCTTGGGATATCATTTTATGTTCATCTTTTTCTAGTTTTCCTTGTTGATATGCTTGAGAGATATTTCTGATGAAAGGCAACTTGAATCCTTTCTTTCTCTAGTTCATATTGACTCTTTTCTTATTATTCCAAGATTTTTGGAAAGTTGGCCTTCCTTTGTTCTACTCGTACAAATACGTATCCTCCCTCATTTCTTCTTACAAAGTTATAGGCTCATGAAATTGGATTTTATCTTTGTAAAATGATGGCATCCCACTCAAGAACCTATGGATTTCACCTTCTCATTGTTATCAAATAAATTGGTAAATGCAGACATAAACTAATCTCCCTAGATCCACCTGGATCTAGAACAAAACAAGATAGTACACTACTCTTTCCTTAGATTTCAATTATCAAATGAGAAATGGATATAGAACATACCTTTTAAATATTGAAGATCTGACTTCGCCAATGCAATCCAAGCTTCGTCACGAGGTTTATGAGAAATATCTGCAAATAAGCACAAGCCAACGAAGACAAGAATAACATAGTCTATTTGATATGAAACTATGTGCGTGATCAAGGAATCATACAATATGAACAAATAACATTCATATAGGAAAGAAAAGTATATATGTATTAAAGTATGTGGAAGAAAGATACAACCAGATGCCTTGATGTTGTCAGGTTTCTTCAAATAGTTCCTTGCTTCCCACACACTTCTTGCTCCAAGGATTCTGAGACCATGGATCTTATAGCTACTCACAATCTATCATGACAAAGCAAAGCTCAAAACCAACATACCAAGATAACAATCTCAAAGGCTCAAGAACTTTCCAACCCAATCAAGCTAACTTCTCAATGAGAGCTCCTCTCCTTTTATAGGCTGAAGCAGATAAGGTGAGGAGGTTAGGATGATATTACTAAATCATGAAAGAGAGTAAGATCCAAATCGTTCAGAGGCCACCTCACCATAAAATCTTCTCCTTCTAGAAACATCAAGAAGACGCTCGTTTTTCCCACATACAGGAATTTTAGCACACTAGCTATAGTGCAGCCTGTGGAAACTCTGCAACCTAACTATAGTGCAGCCTGCGGAAACCAGGAATTTACTCACCCTGGCTATAGTGCAGCCTGTGGAAGCCAAGAATTTCCTCACCCTGGCTATAGTGCAGCCTACGGAAACTAGTAATTTCCTCACCCTGGCTATAGTGAAGCCTGCGGAAATCATCTTTAATAGGTCTTTTACAAAGAAAAATACAACTTCTTCTCTCAGTAAAAGTTCTTCTCCCTTCATTCTTCAGGAATTCAGGCCATTGACCCCTCTGAAGGCAACAGATAGGTTTACACCATTAACAGTCATAAGGGTGATGCAAATAATGTGTAACAGAGAGCCCCCCAAAGTATGAAGTTAGAACAGAGTGATAACTGAAATACTTTGTTGATTGTGTGTAGGGAACAAGGAACACATCGGTTAGAAACCTATCAACAAACAAGGAAATACAGTACAATAATATATCATCACTAAGGTAGGCATTCCCATACTCAGAATACTAATGACTCAAAGCATAAATTATGTCATGCAAAGATCCATGTCAAGTAATATAGGTCATGGCCACCAAACATACACTGTGGATCCATGCCACTATGACTCAAATCTGAACATAGCCACCAAAAATACACTGTGGATATATGTGTTTAAAAACTAAAATTTGAACATAGCCACCAGACATACAATGTGGATCTATGTAATAGTGTAAACTGAGTATACTCCAACGCAACCTGAATCTATTAGAAAAGATTCAGGGTCTTCATCTCCACCTCTCTGTAATACAAATCTAACCATGTTAATACATGTGCTGAAGTCAAGCATGGTAGAAGCCACTTGATTACCAGTCATTAATGAATATCGTTAACAAGTGAGAGGGAAATCACCATTAATGTCAATGACTCCCAATGTACACTAGTACAATCCAACGAATGTGAGTTAATGAGTTGAAGTCGAACACTCGGCAGAATCTCCCGATCAGGGGTCAATAATGAAAACCCACTATTGAAAGCGAGGAAAACTGCCATTGAGGCATGCAAATTCCAAGGTACCAATTGGTTTCTAAGTCTAATTCCTGGATAATGAGTTGAAGTCAACAGGAAACGACTCGTCACAGGAGGGCCTTAATGTATCCCCCATTAATGACACAAAACGGGTAACAAGATTTGATGTAGATCAGAGTAACAAATGTTTAAGCACTGATTCAGGGCTGACCAACACAAAAAAAGGCTTAAGGACTGCAGAAATGGTCGATGCAATAGAAGGGTTTCTGTGTTGAAATTCTCTTTGAACATATTGACGACAGGACAACTGTCTTGCAAACACTGATCCAACAACAGGGATCACAGACCAGTTTGTAATCTTAAAAAGGAGTATGATCAAGAGACAAGCGTATTTTCCAACCTAGACACAAGGCGAGTGAAAGGGTGTCATGTTCAAAAGTGACTCTTCCATAGAATAAAGGTTTAGATACATTTCTTTCCCAATTTTTCCCCCACCATTTCTGGCAAGTAACTCTTTATTTTTACACAAGCTTGAGGAGGATGACATATGCTTGAAATGTAATCTCATCCTTCGGATGAGTCCCTCGGAGTATGTTTAACGAACCCTAGGAAGGAGTGGTTCGGTCCCATATGGGCCTTTCGATGTTTGTTTAATGAGTCCAAGGAAAGAAAACTCAGGGGTTTTCATGTTTAAAGAGTATGAAAAACACTTAAAGAGAACTCCCTCAGTTCCTTTTTCATAAGTTAGTCTGAAGAGACCTAAAAAGAGATAAAATACCGCTCAACAAATGTTCTTTCTAATACTTTAACGAGCGTGAAATGAACAAGATCGCTCGGTAATATTTTCATGTTTAGAGAGTCTGAAAAGAGCTTAAAGAGAATTCCAAGGGGTTCATTTTTCATATAACCTTTACGAGTCCGAAAAAGTGATAAAAGTATACTCGGCTACATTCTCATTGAGTTGCGAACACGAGAAAGAACAAAGACTAAGATCGGTAATTTATTCTCATGTATTTACGAGCATGAGAAAGAATAAAGACTAATCTCGGGATTGTTTTTGTTTTTAAGCAAGCTTTAAAACAAAACAAAATTGTGCTTGGGATAGATTTTATTTTTTAACAATCTTAAAGCTAAACAACACTATGCTTGGACCTGGCTTCATTTTTACACAAGCTTGAACCAAAGGAAACTATGCTTGAGGTAGGTGGTTTCATTTTTACACAAGCTTGAACCATAGAAAACTATCCTTGGACTTCCCAACACATAACACAGGGATGGTTGGTACTTAGCCCCCAACTTAAGAAACTAGCAGCTCAACTTTAGCATGAAGTCCAGAGGTTGAGGCAAATTCCCCCCAAGCTTCGTTTCATCCAACTGCAAAAGAGAATGAAATGAAGTTTCAAATATTAGATGAAGGACTTGACTCAAACAAAGAGGGGGAACAACCATTTCATTTTTTAACGAGCTTGAAATAGGAACAAGAACTATGCTTGGGAAACCAGTTTCAATCCCCAGACCTATGTTTCATTTTTAACGAGTTTGACATAGAAACAGCAACTATGATCATAAGCTCTGTTTCATTTTTTAACGAGGTTTCTACAGAGACGTAAAAATCTATCCTCATAACTAGTTTCATTTTTTAACGAGCTTGAAATCAGAAAACCATGCTCAAAGAATCTCTTCTTGATCATGGCTTCCAAGAGGGCAATGCTCCAGAAGGACACCATGTCAAGGGACAAAAATTGGTCATGGATTCCAAGAGATCTTCACTGGATGGAAGAAACACACTCTGGAAGGACAACATGTTGAGGGTCGCGATAGGGGTAATGAGATCAAGCTCTAAAAACCGTATCGAAGAAATCACCATGTCAACTACCGGATCTAATTCATCAGAAGCTAAATTCATGGGAGACAATGCCACATAATTAACATGTGGTGGGGGCGATACCATCTGCATATAAGAACCACTAAGGGAGGTAATCCAATCAGGACTGATGAATGAAAGTTGATCAATAGTCACAATTCTTCCATCGTGAGGGAAAGATATCACATGAAAAAGAGTGGACACAATAACTTTCATGGCATAGACATAATCCTGCCCAAGGAGTAAAGAGAAATCCAAGGGGTCTTGGACTACCATGACATCAATAAAGATAGTTTTCCCTCCCAAAGTTAGAGGAAATTAAGGAACATTCCCTAAAGGTTGACTAGTTCTTCTGTTGAAAGCTAACAGATTCTGCGCAACTGGCACAAGCTGAGGACAACCCAAAGCTTGCCAAGCAGGAGAGGACACAATACTAATGGACACACCTTCATCTATCAGCATTTGAGGAATGTCCCAACCATAAACCTGTACTATAATTTGGAAAGGAATGTGAGAGGGAAGGTGAGTTCCAATTAGCACACCCCAATTAAAAAGGATGGTCTCATTACTTGGAGGGGGTTCCATAGGAGAAGGATGGATGTCCCCCAACAGGGTAGATTTTGTATCAACGAGAAAAATGTGAGCAATATTAGGTTTACTCTTGAGAAGGAGAGTAGGATCGACCGATGACGAGATCAGATCAACCACTTGGGTTGCATTCTCCAAGGGGAGAATGGGGTCGATGGGTGGAAATGATGAAGGGGACGGATTGATCGTTTTTCCCACGTATAGGAATTTCTGCACCCTAGCTATAGTGCAGCCTGTGGAAACTCCGCAGCCTAGCTATAGTGTAGCCTGCGGAAACTAGGCATTTCCTCACCTTGGCTATAGTGCAGCGTGTGGAAACTAGGAATTTCCTCACCCTGGCTATAGTGCAGCCTACGAAAACCATGAATTTCCTCACCCTGCCTATAGTGCAGCCTACGGAAATCCTCTTT
>CBVK0100756290.1:0-22989 GCA_900067695.1 Picea abies
TTTAATAATTCAAGGCCAAAAATGCCAAAAATCATGCAATTTCTCTACTTCAAACGCAAGGATGCCCCCAATCTAGTGTAAAGAAAGAAATCAGAATTGTTTCAAAGATAGCTAAAAGCAATAGCAAATATATATAAAACAAAGAAACCCAAACAAATTTTCTCTTTTAACACGAATTATTCAATAAAAGAAAAAGAAGTTTTTTCACCAAACAATTCTAAAGAAAAAAAAATGCTTTGTAACAGAAAGACACTCAAAGGAAGAGATCAAATCTTTCAAAAGAAAACAAAGAAAAAATAAGGCAAAGATGGCTGAAAGCAGATTCAATTTTTGTCAAGCAGACTATAATCAGACCCAACAAATCACCCCAGAACCATATCACAGATCTGGGCAGGGAAGACCACCAAAACACAATTTTTTCATAATCTTCGCAGGCTGGAAGACTAGCACAGTGCAGAAATAATTGATCGTTGCAGGCCAGATATGGGTAGGGTGTGGAGTTTTTGCACTGGTCTAAACAAGTAGGATGCAGAAATCCTAAGTTGTCACACTGTCCCTCAAAGAAGGGTGTGGAAATCAAACAAGAAATGGAAAAAATAAGAAAAATTAAGAAGGTTTTTCAGTGAAGTTTAACAGTTAGAGAGTCAAGATGGATCTCCCAATGACTTGAAAAACAGAAACCAAGCAATCAAAGAAATAAAGAAAGACAAACTAGGAAAACAATCTGTTACCCAGTGGAGTCGCCAATTTTGTTATCGGATAAATCAATAAATGCATACATAAACTAATCTCCCTAGATCCACCTGGATCTAGAACAAAACAAAACAGTACACTACTCTTTCCTTAGATTTCAATTATAAAATGAGAAATGGATCTAGAACTTACCTTTTAAATATTGAAGATCTGACTTCGCCAATGCAATCCAAGCTCCGTCACGAAGTTTATGAGAAATATTTGCAGATAAGAACAAGCCAACGAAGACAAGAATAACATAGTATATTTGATATGAAACTATGTACGTGATCAAGGAATCATACAATATGAACAAATAACATTCATATAGGAAAGAAAAGTATATATGTATTAAAGAATGTGGAAGAAAGATACAACCAGATGCCTTGATGTTGTCAGGTTCCTTCCAATAGTTCCTTGCTTCCCACACACTTCTTGCTCCAAGGATTCTGAGACCATGGATCTGATAGCTACTCACAATCTATCTTGACAAAGAAAATCTCAAAACCAACATACCAAGCTAACAATCTCAAGCCAAATTTCTAATCTCAAAGGCTCAAGAACTTTCCAACCCAATCAAGCTAGCTTCTCCATGAGAGCTCCTCTCCTTTTATCGGCTGAAGAGGATAAGGTGAGGAGGTTAGGATGATCCCACTAAATCATGAAATCAAGTAAGATCCAAATCATTCAGAGTCCACCTCACCATAGAAGATTCTCCTTTTAGAAGCATTGAGAAGACACTTGTTTTTCCCACGTACAGGAATTTCCGCACCTTAGCTATAGTGCAACCTGCAAAAACTCCATAGCCTAGCTATAGTGCAGCCTATGGAAACTAGGAATTTCCTCACCCTGGCTATAGTGCAGCCTACGGAAACCAAGAATTTCCTCACCCTAGCTATAGTGCAGCCTGCGGAAACCAGGAATTTCCTCACCTTGGACATAGTGCAGCCTGCGGAAATCCTCTTTAATAGGGTTTTTACAAAGGAAAATACAACTTCTTCTCTCAATAAAAGTTCTTCTCCCTTCATTCTTCAGGAATTTAGGCCATTGACCCCTCTGAAAACAACAGATAGGTTTACACCATTAACGGTCATAAAGGTGACGAAAATAATGTGTAACACTCATCCCTTATGAATTCCACGTACCTCAGAAGCTCTAGGAATTTCTTGTCATACTACTCCATAGTCATATTTCCTATCTAGAGTTCAAATATTCTTGCATCTTATTGTCATAGTAATGCTCTGACAAGTACTGCTACTAGAAATATCTTTTGAACCGCTTCCAAGAAATTTTCTTTTCATCAATATGTTTGACCTACTTCAGTTGGTCCCATCACATGAAATCCTTCCCCTAAAGATGATATATGGCGACCCTTGCCTCCAGGTTTGATGAGTAATCATGCAACTAGAAATATTTTCTCATTCCCAACAAACGAGCTTCGACATCTTCTTCTTTCCTATGATGTTCATCAAATGATGGTGGCTTGAGCTTCTTGATCTCTCCTTGCAAAATATCTAACTCAAGCCTCATCCTCTGATTTCTACGGGGGAAAACACTCATGTTTTTCTCTAATAGTGAATGTGAATGTGCTCTTTTGGTGGACTGTCCTCGTGAATGATGATTATGTCTACTAACACTCCTTGATTTCCTAGATCCCCCATGGTCATCCCTCCTATCATGAGATATGGATGTTTCTACTTTCCTTTCAATAGTTTTTGTTTTGTGCTAGAATATTTAGTGACTTCTCTTTGCAACATATTCAGATTTTTTTGTAGCTCCTCTTTAGCTCTTATCATTCTTTCATTGTCTTCTTTATATCTCTACACTCATGTTTGTAAGCTTCTCATAGTCTCAACTAACTCCACCAACTCCACCCTTCTTCTATGCCCATTGGACTCGATCTCTATGTTTCCCATGTTGACATGTAATCCTATAACCTCCTCCTCATAGTCGTAAGATCCCTGGGAATCATCCATATCTCTAGTCCTCATATAAGAACCAAATATGGTTTTCATGTACCTCTAATTCTGCAAGAAACATGCATGAAAATTACTTTTTAGAGTTAAGAATATTGTAAAATTGTCATTAATTAAGCTATAGGACTTTTTATCCACCAAGTTTCACTATAATGGACTTGTAGTTGAGCTGCCAAAGATTGAACAAGTACTTGTTCAAAATTCAGAGTTCAAAAGTCCAGCCGGACATTATGGCCCTTTTCAACTTTTTTACCACATTTCCATACCATGTGGAGAATTGTAATAAGAGGTGTAGCATGATGAATTTTGTAAAAGGTTTAGCCTCCTAAGACTTAGACATCAGTTTTTTACTCTAGAGTGTTTTTTTTACTTGTTAATTATATTTTGTTGTTCAAGCAATTTATAATTTCCAAATCTTTTCACTCAATTCCTCCAAAAATGGAGTAAAAACTCATGGTTATGCCTTTGCATGGTCATATAAGAATAGATTATAATGTATATTACCATGCTAAACATCCTCCTATATTCTCATGGAAATGTGCTAAGTCCCCCTTTGGTTGTTTAAAGTTTTATGCAAAAATAAAATTCTCGCAAAATCAGGATATTTTAATTATAAATAATTCCTATGTTAAGAAGGTAGTACTAGAAAGAATTATATAACTTGGGGATATTCATTTTTGGACCTATAGTACCCGCTTTACCTAAGTACCCACTTTTGTGAGTGGAATTAGTGATTTTAATCACTAGAAAGTTAATTTTTCTCACAAAAGTTAAAAGAGACATAAAAAATCAGGAAAAAACAGCATTGTTATGTTTTAGCAATCTTGTCAAAAACATGTTTTGACATGTTTGGAGTTAAATAAACTTCATGGGAGTATGTGGCACTCAAAGGAAGACTTCATTGGTAGTTAACTCAAGTTATGGGGCAGCCCACTAGTTGATTGAAGCTTTCCTCTTAGAGAGGTGTGCCCCTCTTGTGCATACATGGCGCATTCTTGAGGAGGGTTGCCCACCTCTTGAGAGGTGGCGCCCTCCTTCTCTATATCTTTCTATCACCCTCCCTCTATATCTCTTCTAATACATGGAATTCACTTGGAGTTTGGAAAGAGGTGGCAGCCCATATTTCACACTTGTCTCCCTTTCCTCCTCCAAGTGGTGTGCTCTCCCTTAACACTTGGTGCACCCTCCTTCATTGGGAAATCCACCCCCTGTGCTATATATTGAAGATTTCTCCTCCATTGTAAACTAGTTAGAGTAGGAGATAAATTCTTATGGTTGTAAGACTATTGTACTATCATTTGGAATAAAAGGCTTATGGTTGTAACACTATTGTACTATTGATCTCAATGTGTGGATGTTAATTGTCATTGTGCAAAATATGTAAGCTGATGTTATTTCAATTATTTGCTTTCAATTTGTTGAATATATGATCTATTAAATTGGTTTCTCTTTCTAGATCAATTGTCTCTCATTGAATAACAATATTTAAGCTAGCTTTCATTTCTAAGTCTTATTCTTTTATATATGTAATTAAAGATTTCATGCTCTTCTTGCTTGATTGACATGTTTTCTAAATTCCATATGTAGAGAGCACTACTATTTAATATTTTGTTTCAATATGCTTGAAGGAAAGGTTGAGTTGGTTTGCATCCTCTTCATCTTCAAGATCTATAAGAACATAGTCCTTCTTTCCTCTACCAAGAAGACTCCATTTTTCCCAAGGATTTCAAGGATTACAAGTTATTCTTTCCCTCTTTCTCAAAGAAATTCTACCTTCTTTTTGGTTACTTCATTGCATGCAAGTGTTAGGATCTAAAACTTAAAACTAAACATTTGTTATCTTTTTCCAGTAGAAAATTTATCAATATATTATATATATGATGTTCTCAAGGAGAGTGCATAATCTTGATACTTCATTGACAACTTACAACCATCTTCTATTGGTATTAACATACCAAACATAGACAAAATAAAGTGGTATTGCATTGTTCTTGTTACTCATATACTAGTCAGCCTCTACCTTATGTAAAATAATCCAAAATAACAAAAAATGAAAGAGGGCGGTCCATGGAGACTATTTCCATGATTACATTTTGGAACCAGATATAACTCAAAATTATAAGTCATAGATTTCATCGATAAGATATCTAAGTCATAAGTAGAGGCGAAGTGATAGTGGGGGGCCCTCATGGCCATCCTGCCATTTGTTGAAGTGGATCCTCCCTTTCAGAACCTGAAGAGATTTCTTTCAAAGTAAATCTGCTTCCACATTCTCTTCCCTATAGATGTGGTCAAATATAATAGCATTGAAGAGTGCAATAAGATCCCTAATCTTCTCCATCCAACCCATAAGTGAAGTAACTTGTAGATTACTCCTATAATTTAACCAGTCCACCACTATATTTGAGTCCCCAAGTAACTGAAGATGATCAATTCCCATCCTATAAGCTAAAGATAAAGTGGCCCACGCACCAAGAATTTATGCCCTGGTGTTTGAACCCAGACCACAATTGAACTTCCACCTATAGATTGTATTCCCTGAAGTCTTTATGATAACCCCGCTCCACACAGAGTGCCATTTTCTTGTGTAGCACCATCGAACTAGCAAGTAGAATGCATAGTGAGATCATGTGGTTTTTTTTTCCTTTTGTGAGTAAGTGTTTATGGGCGTTGAGCACCAGTAGCTTCCACCATCCCTCTTATCTGAAAGGAAACTCTCTAAATTGTAGTTGTGTATGATTCAAAGATACACTTATTCCTTACCAGCCAAATATACCAACAAGTCGATGAGGGTAGAATGTGATGGGATTTTTCCAACTTCAGCCAATTCTCAAAAAAAATTACAATAACAAAGTTGAAAATGGAAGACAAAAAATTCCATAAAAGTTGTGTGAAAGAATAGTTTACATGTAAATGAAGGAATGTCTCCTCATATCTATTGCATAATGGACAGTAGCTCAGTCCTTCCCAGACTCTTTTTTCAAATTTTCCCATGTTATAATTTTATTCTCTAACGCCGGACAAGTGAAAAGTTTGATTATGTATGCTACATCCCAAGTCCATAGCTGTCTTTGCCATCCTATAGTTGGACTCGTCCAGTATTCCTTTTCCAATGCGTTATATACATTCTTTACAGTGATATTTCCAGAGTGGTCACCTCTCGTCCAGATAAGCAAATCCTCTCTAGGCTGAAGCTAGACCCCAGATTCGATGAGTGTCTTGCAGGAAGATTGCCACTCAAGATTACAGAAAGATCTAGCTCTGCACTAGATTTCCATTGGTTTGTAATGTATCCCAATGATGACTAAGCAGTGGCTTGATACAAATACCGATTGTTTTTTTCCTTTAGCGCCAACTGAAGATCTGTGGAAAGTAAAGAGGAGTTACCAATTCCCAAAATCTTATCCAATCCAATTAATATGGAGGAGCCATTAGCCAGGTTTCCAACTAATCCAGTGAGTGATGAGAGGTAAAGACTTTAACAAGTTTTTCCATATCTGCGAGGCCGCTAGTTGAAGAGGCGATGTCGTTCTAAGCCAAGTAGACACTGAATAATGAGGTAAATATTTATCTTTGATCACATGATGCTAGATACCTTCCTTCATCAATACTCGCCATAAATATTTTATTTCCAGAGTGGGATTAAAGAGGAACATATTCCAAAGTCCCCAACCACCAAGATGTTTCATCTTTTCTAGAATTTCCCAACTACAGATATGTATTCCATGTGCTTTACCAGCACCCGACCAGAGGAAATAAAAAATTAGTTGACGAATCTTAGATAGGAAAGAAGTTGGAACCGTCGCCAGGGACATCCAGTAAACTGATTGAGTTTCTAGGACCATCTTTGCAAGTGTACATCGTCCACCGAGTGTTAACCAGCAATTACACCACTATTTTATCATGTGTTAAAACTTTATAATAAGCCATCTCCAGTCTTAAAAGGTAGTTTTATCCTCTTTTAAATAATACCCAAATTATCGGAATCCCTGAGTCAACTCCACAAAATTTTGAGAAAATAAATCCTTATACTAGTCCTGAGTTTCTCCTTGAATCCGAGAAAAATGAAAAGTAGATTTATGTGGACTGAATTTTAAGCCCGAGGCACAGCAGAAAAGTTTCAGCAAAGATTTAATCATCTTCTACTCTTCAAGAGAGGCCTTTTTCATTATAAGTACATCATCAACAAAAATAAGGTGAATAACTCCAATGACCCTGGAAACCTTGACACCAATCAAGTTGCCTTCCACTTGGCCTTTATTTAATAAAAGGTTGATGCTTTCCATAACAAGAATGAAGAGAAAGGGAGAGAACAAGCAACCTTGTCTTAATCTGTGTTCACTATTGAAGAAGGGTGAGGACTCTCCATTGATCAGAATAACAAAGGAGGAGCTAACCACATGGCTCATAATCCAATTTATAGAGTGCAAGATGAAACCGGTTTGTACAAGTATCAAACATAGGAAATCCCAACTAACATAGTCATCTGGTTTAAGAATCAAGGCTTTTTTCTTTCTAGCTTTGATAATGTGTAAACATTCTTGCACCGTGCCAATGGCGTCCAAAATTTACCTTCCCTTCAAGAACCCAAGTTGTTCACTCGAAATCTCCCTCGAGAGTATGGGTTTTATTCTATTTGCAATCACCTTAGAGATCAACTTGTAGCATAGATTTCAAACTAAAATAGGTCTGTAATCCCCAAAAGTATGAGGATTATTTTCTTTTGGTATCAACACAATGAAAGTGGCATTCAAGGAGCTTTTAATATTCCCTCTGATCCTTGTATCTTATGCTAGTTCCAACAGGTCATCCCCCACAACATCAAAGAATTTAGTAAAAAACTCAATCGTCCAGCCGTCAGGGCTTGGACTTTTGTCAGTTGCAAAGTTTTTTAAGATTTCCCAAAGTTCCAGTTTGGTAACCGGCCTATCGATGAGATTAGATTCCTCCACAGAAACAAAGCGTGGGAACAACCTGACTAAATTCAATTGTTCCACTGGAGAAATGTGAGGATCTACAGTAGACATCCTTTTGAAAAATTTATTGGATTTATACTTAAGTGCCTCTTGACCTCTATGCTCCTGCCCAAGTTCATTACAAATTCCCCACATATGTTTATGATTCCTTTTTGCGTTGCCATATTTGTGAGATTATTTTTATTCCAATCCCCACATTTTAACCAGATTGCACGACTCTTTTCTCGCCAATGTTCTTCTTCAGTGAGAAGGAGTTGATTACGTTCAGTCTCCAAGTATTTCAGTTTGCAATCATTGTTTGGGTGCAACCCAAACCTTGGTAAATTCAAAAGTGTCACCCTGATATCCTCCTCAAGTGAGACTAGTCTTTTTTTATTTGCACACCGTCTATGTCTAGCCCAGGATTCAATCTGGGCCTTTAAAACTTTTAATTCCAAAACAAACCTGATCTGAACATATCGTTTCAATAGAAAGTTACTATCCCTCCATACCTCATTTACAATAAGATTGAACTCAACCTCGTTCAACCAAGAAGGGTTTAACTTGAATGGATAAGCCACCGGAAACTGTTGAAAATAAAATTGGGCTACCACTGGTGCATGATCCAAAACATATGGAAGGTCAACCCATGTTCGAAACCTACCCAAATAATTTAGCAGGCTTTCCGAGACTAGAACTTGATCCATTCGCTTTGCAATACTATCCATACCATTTCTATTGTTCCTCCAAGCAGGAACAACCTCGTCCTGTAACAGGTCAACCAAATGATGATCCAAAATCATAATCTTGAAATAATCTACAAGCTTATCCAGTTGTGCCGCCGCACCCAGAACTCGTCATCTCCTGTAGTAAAGTTTAAGTCTCCTACAAGAATTAGATTTTTAGAATCTAAAAAACCCCCCAAAGCCACCCGATCCCAAAATTACTTTCTCTCGGCACAGGGCCCATAAACATTTAGTAAATAGATATCCTTGTTGTTTTCTAGTGAAATGTTGTTGAGAATAAAACCCCACTGCAGATTGAAGGATACAATACAAACTTATTCGGGTCCCACGTCACTAGGATTCCACCCATTAGTACATTTGGGTCAAATTCTGACGACGTGTTTGATGCAATTGCCACTTTATCTTATCGAGAGAATGAAAAATAGTGGACCCCCTCAAACGTTGTTTCACATGACGTCACTTTTCTGACAACATAGATATCGCCTCTATTGCGACGTTTCATGCGGAAATGTGTCATCTCGGATTTGACTATCCAAACCCCATATAGTCGTCGCTACAATGACGTCCTAGACATCGGAATTCCAACATCCCATTTAATCAATCTCTCTACATGTTTTCATTGGGAGAGACGTCTCCAAGCATCATAAGACCGATGTAGGTAATGGTGTAAATAGTGATGGTACAAGGTATCAGCTCTGACATGGTTTCTATGGGAGCGACACTCCAAGACGTCGTACATCTGATGTGTTGGAGGTGGCAAGACCAATGTCTTCGAGGTGGCAAGAGCGACATATTGGAGGTAGAAAGAGAGACGTCTTGGAGGTAGCAAGAGAGACGTCTTGGAGGTGGCAAGAGAGACATCTTGGAGGTGGCAAGAGAAACATTAAGAGTTATCATCTTCGATGTGGTTTCTATGGGAGCAACATTCTAAGACATCGCAATAGCGATTGTGTTGTAGGTATTTAAAAAAAAATACAATATCAATAGTGAGAGGGACAGGTACATTAACCTTTGCTAAGATACTATCCATATCAATATTTAAATATTTATCATCGGTCTTAGGCAAGGTTGGTTGAGGTGGAGGACTAACTTCCAATGGTAAAGGGGGTCTTGTCTAATGAGGTTTAGGATCACTAGGATATGTCTCGGGTGTGTTATCACACAAACTCACAATTGTTGAGCTAAAGTCTGAAATTTCAAGTGAAATCATGCGTAGCTTAGAGGGAAGGCCCCTGTCACCTCACCAACCCTATTTCACTTCAAGCCAGCTTTCCTCCGACTGAAGGGGGTTTCCCTCAATTAATATTGTGAGGACTTAGAGAAAGGAATCTCAATGTGGAAAGTGAAGTCCGAGAAAAATGTGTTTGGGTAGCTTTAGACTATTGAATAAAGTACTTGGAGGTCTCAAGATCAATGTCTTCTCATTGGGAATATGGAGTTAATGTAGCGCTTCAATGGAGACCAAGGGAAAAATAAGACTTTAAAGTCTATCATAGAATTATCACCTCATAAGCCTAGGTCAAGCTCCTAGGAGAGAAAACCCTAGAGTTTATCCCCTCATAAACACTAGGTTTCACCCTATCCCTTCAAGAGCTACTGGCACAAGATCAAGACAACTATGTTTTAAACCCTAGGGGGATAGCCACTTCTAACCTATAGAACTAAACCCTAGCCAAGAAAATCCTTAAGGGGATAGCCACTCCTAACCATTAAGGAAAACCTTGAATGCTTCAATGAGTTAAGATGGATAAAACAAGGGAAGGGGATGATCACTCTCAATCCTTCCTTAGGGTTTCAATATTGTTCAAGGAGACAAAGTTAACATGCAACTATTACTCTAATAGAGCATTCACCAAGATATCCCAAGAAACATTACATGCAACATAATGAAAACGCTTAAGATAAGGCACATAGCATTAAGAAAACCCATTTTCACAAAACATCCACACAAAAAAAAGAGAAAACATTCACTAGATCAATCTCCAAAAATTGTGCCTGAGTATAACATAAGATGCTTCAACAAAATTTTCTCAAATAAGGGGAAAAGAGGGGCTTTGGTGCAACATCTAGCCTCCAAAAGCCATTTAATGCTCTCTTTTCTGCACAAAATCAGCTATACAATCTTCAATTGTTCTTCAAGTGAGCTAGGGTTTCCTTCACCAAGCGTGTAAGAAAGACCCAACATCTTCCTTCACATGTGGGAATGTGGGATTCAAAATGATATAACGTCGTATCACAACCAAGAGCCCACAAAATCGTCCAAGGAATTACCTTATTTACCAGTTAAGCAAACAAAGAACCATTATCCATTTACACATGGGCGTAAGAGATTCAACACAAGCACATAACCTTCTTCAAGGGGTTGGCCCTAAATTTCTCTTCCAATTCAAAATTAGAACTTCAATTTGAACCAAACTTAGGTAATCATTAAAGGTCGGCCCAACATTCAAATTTTATGTTTCTTTCCCCTTCTTTAGGTCAACCCTCTAAGCATCTAAAGGGTCATTGTCACATGCATATATATATTACAATCATGATCATTTTCCTTTGAAAGTATCTTCAAAACAAAGCTCTGATTTATGGGATAAAATCTCTCTGTGAGACTTTGATTCTATGAGAATTCGGTTACTATTTGCTCATGTATTTGGGCCAAAAGTGTCATAGAATTTTGAGCAGGTTCAGCATTATGTAAATTTTTAGGCTTGGTAAAGTTTTGAGAAGCTAGAAGATTCTCTTCAATCTTAGAAGCACGCTCTTGTGATTCTACAAGGATCTTTGGGGACTTGTCCCTTAACATAAATGCAAATTTCCCCTCAAAGGATTTTGTGTATTGAAGAAGGACGATGACACCATCCTTTAAGCTAATGTCCTTAGGAATTTGATTGAGTAAATTTTCAAATCTTGTGTCAAATTCTTTTATTGATTCATTTTCCTTCTTCATTTCATTAAATTGCACTAATAATAACCAAGAATCCCTCTTTGTGTCCCATCTCTTCATAAAGCTATCATGAAAGGCTTCCCAAGTTTTGATACTCTTATCAAGAAGGCTATTATATCATTTTCTAGCATCTTCAACTAGAGAAGCAGCAAAATTTTTCATAACCACATCTTCATCATCATTATTAAGAGGATGAATTTGAAAGCATGCATACAAGTTATCTATATGCTCTTCAACAGCGATGACATTATTACCAGAGAATTTAGGAAACCATTTATCAAACATTTTAGGCATAGTATGAGGGTACCCTTGGATTGCAAACATATCTAAAGGTTTAAAGGCATTGGTAACCCATGGTTGTTGAGCCATTGGATATAAAGAAAGTCTTCCTCCAAATAAATATTTTAATACAAGGGAATTATGAGGATGCCTTATCTTATAGACCTCCTCCTCTTAGGGGATTAGGGGAATAGTCTAGAATGCATCCTCTTGTTGTTATACCATGAAACACGACTGAATATTGCTGCTAGAAATGTGTCCTTTATTCTGTCATAAGATGCTAAAACTGGTGCTATTGAAAACTCGTTTGAATTCCATGTACAGTATGGGAGGTATCCCCTCTTGGTGACTGATATATGTATGAAACTGGTCTCAAAAGAGCTCTAATTTCTGGCATGTATGTTCTGCAAATTATAATGGTAAACAACACTAAACCAGGCCTGAAAAGATATCACTTCAAAAGAATAATAGTGCTTTTGCAAAACAACTCCAAGGGTAAGTGAATCAGCCCAATAAAATATTTCAAATGTTGAAGATAACCCCTCTGTTGTGTTGGAACTAAGATACAGGAACAACAAAATAAATGAGAGGTTCGAGTGCTGGTTGAAAAGGTTATATGCTACAAGTGACCTTCAAAACATCTCCCCAATCTCAATATCCAAGAATAACCACCATCAAATTGTATTCCAAGCAAGGGTTAAGTGGATAAATCCTCATAGATCATGAATAAATGAAAATAAGTGCCAAAACCATGCCAAATCAACCACGAAACCCTAGGGATCTCCATCATAATCTCAAGAAGTATGCTTGAAATCCATGTAGCAAGAAGGTGAGCACTCCACATGAAACCATGGTCCATATGTAAGTTGTTAGAAGAGATGTATGTAATAGAATAGTTATTAATTGAACATGTGTTCAAAGACACTGAAGATGGACAATTATTGAAGACTACTATGGAAGTTGAAGATGATAAAACCAAAAGGACTTGGCCAAAAGATGGCAGACAGTCTGAAGACAAAAGGAAATTGGAAATTGGAAAAGAAGAAATAGAAAAGAGGCATGAAGATAGCCTTATGTCAGGATCAAACAAGGGTATATATACAGTGCAAAAAATTGAGGTAATGGGATTATCTCTTCAAATTTTATTCAATGATTATGAACCTGTATTGATAGCTAATGGGCAGGAAATTGTCTTGAAAGGACATAAAGGAGCACTAATGGAAAGGAATCTTAGTAAAGGTTTCATTATGGAAGATGGTAGAACAAAGATTCATAAGCAGACTTCAATCCAAGGAGGTATAGCTGGTCAAGTGAAGACTATAAAGTGAAAAGGAAAAGATGATATTCAAGAACCTAAGGATAAGTTGGCAGAGGCCGATGTACAGCAGAAAATTGAAGATAAGTTTATTTGTACAAATTTCAAAAAGAGAAATGGTAGATGTAATCAGCAAACTGAAAAGAGACAGTAAATCTCAGAGGATGAAAGCAAATATGCTTTAGTGAACTATGAATTTGGAGTAAGCAGAAAAGGGGTTCAATGGAATGTGATATTCATGGTGGTATCAGTAATTTTTACTATTGTAAAAGGGACTTTACAGTTGAATGGAAACTCTGTTAAATATGGTGATTTTGTTTCCTGTACAGAAATAAAGAGAAATTTAGCTTCTAAAATGAGAAGTTGGCAAATTTTGATTGAAAAGCATGAGGAATGGAAAAAGTAACTTAGTGGCTTATAGATTTGTAAGAAAAAAAGGGGAAGAATGAAAAGAAATATGCAAGGAAGGAAGGCCAAAGAGAATAACAAAGAACGAAATTTAGAAATTAGACAGCATTCAGAACAATGTGAAGACAAAGAAGACTTTTCCGAGACAAGACAGCATGAAGGAAGATATGACAAGATTGGCATGTCATATGCACATCAAAAGGATGAAAAATCAGAGAAAACTTTGAGCAGAGTTAACGAGAAAAGAGATGAGAAATATAACATGTTTTATGAATTTTTATTAACTGTTGAATGTGTTTTTCAGGGTGAAAGACAAATTGTTCTTGGAGATATATTTGCTTGTGCAAATATAGAGGAGTATGGGAGTTCTGAAAATGCAAACAATCAGTTTTCCTTATTGAAGTAGCCCATGGTTATATGGTTTGGGAAGTATCCCATGATTATATGGCTTGGGAAGTATCCCAAGAGCTAATTCCATATTGTATTGAATTGAGTCTAAGTATTATTATTATAATTTTGAAACCTGAGGAGGATTAAAAACTAATATTTTGAGGATCGATTTGGAACCTTACATAGTTAAAGTGTTTAAGAAAAGTATACTTGGTGATCCTTGTGGATGAAGAAGAATTTGGTCTTTATTGGGCATCAGACTCTATGAATGGTTGGTGCTACAATTCTTGTTGTGCAATGCACTGGCTACTTTAATGTGCGCAATGAATAATGTCTTATTCACTTTCATTGATTTTTTTCCATAATGTACTTGGATGACAATCTTGTGTTTAGTGAAACTCTTGGGATGAGAAAATGTTGCATTTGTAGAAAGTGGTTAAAACTCTAAAACAAAATAAAATTTTGATGAATTGGAATAAATATGAATTTGTCTAAGGCCTCAATCTATTTGGATTATGTAGTGGGAGGGTGTGAATCAATATTAGTCAAAGAAAATTAGATGCAATAATATATGGCCTACACAAAGGAATGTGCATGAGGTGGGAAGATTTGTTGGGGAAACTCGGTAAATGAGGAAGTTTGTTGCTTATTTCTCCAAAATAGCAACCCCACTCCATGATTTGACCTAAAAAATACATGTTTTCCCTTGGGAAGAAACACAACAATATTATTTTGATAAGTTGAAGCATAAAATCAACAATGCACCAATATTTCCACTTCAAAACTTGAGACAACCATTTGAGTTAAGTTGATGCATCACCCTCCACAATGGGAACCATGTTGAAAAGAGGAAAATCAATATGTTATCAATCAACAAAAGGTCTAAGCTTCCAATTTGAATTATTTCACTTATGACAAAGGGATTTGGGAATTGGTGCAAGTGGTTAAGAAATGGAAGCATGATATCATGGGCAATGAAATAATAATTCATATCAATTGTCAACCTCTACAATATTTGTAGGCACAAAGCATGCCCCAACAAAACAAGACACTATTGTTGGAAGGGGTTTCCTACAAAACTTTCATCTAGTGATCAAACACAAGAAGGGAGTAACAAATACAGTGACATATATTTTCCTTCTAGGCCACTAATTCCAACAAATTCATCCATGTGTACTATCATGAAAGATATTTTATTGAAGAGTCTAGCAAAATACAAGGCCAAACATGACTAGCATAGGAAGGAGGACAAGTTTGAAGTAGGTGCCAACATTTAGTCACACATGAGAAAATAAATATTGCAATATGATATAAATAAGTAAAATCTCGGTTCATCATCAGATCTTCATTGATAACATTCATAATGACCATGGCTCTAAAGGATCTCCATTCATAACATTATTCACTTGTCAAAAGGATAACCTTTGATAGAATTCATAACATTATGCATTAATGCTTATCCATGTTTTCTCTAAATGCTCATTCTGCTTGACAATTAGAAGTTGGATGTCACCTTGACTCTCCTCTATTCTAGAGTCATACATTTATTTTGTTGTGTGTAAAGGGAATAACCATGGACACGACATGTTGCATGCATTATGTTTTATTATGGTGTTGGAATCTTTTATTTGGTTCTTAGCAAGGCTCATGTCATTGACAAGTTGAGGAACCTCACCAAGTCACCATGGAGTAAGTGCTTGCTACATTTAATTCCAAACAATGGTTTATTAATGTATCTGAACCAACAATAATTTATTTACATTTCTATAAGACCACTGTCGACAGCAACATTAAATTCAAATCCTATTTTTATTGGATAACCATGTATCTAATTACCATTTTCCAGAGAAAATTAATCCAGAAATGTGGGCATCACACTAACCACGGTGATTGAGTTCGGTTTTATTCCTAGCATAACCTACAATTCATTGAAGAATGTTGTGATTTCATGGGAATGGTGAGTCTAGGAATAACCAACAATGTTTTCATTATGTGGATATGCTTACCTTTTTCCAGAGCTAATAAATATGCACATGTAGACAGAACACCAACCATGATGATTGAGTTGGATTTTATGCCTAGGACTTGTGTTTTGTTGAAGAATATCAAGGCTTCATGGGGACCTAATTATTGCATTCCAATCAAACAATGAGATTGATTTTCAAGAACACTCTTTCGACCATTTTTTTCTAGTGGAGTCGCATGGGCCTTGGCAAAACATAAATGCGGGTTCTTACGGAACAACATTATACTGCTCGGTTTGGATTTTATGCCCTCAGACCAAATTGGCCACATGTCCTTGAATGGCTTGAGGAGGCTAGTTGAAACTATCGATAAAACTCAAACCGGGACTCAGATAGATGAACCGTCAGTTGCATTGGATCCAGAGTGCCAGGTTTCATCTATTGGGGCTTCTACTCTATCATTCCATCGACTGGAAAACAATTTGTTGGATTATCTCCAACACTAGGATTTTGGTCAATGACGCATAGTGCAATTTATGAAGAGGAGGTCGATTTTAAATAAAACTATGTCGGGTGTTTTTGGATAGTGTAGTCACATGGGCCTTGGCCAAGTAGACTTATAGAAGCTTAAGGAAGTCCGTTATGCTACTTGGTTTGGATTTTATGCCCCGGGACCAAATTGACCACATGTCCCTAAATGGCTTGAGAAGGTGAGTTGCAACTCGCGATAAAACTCAAACCATGACTTAGATGCATGAACTATCAGTTGCATTAGATTAAGATCACTGAGTTTCAGCTAGTGGGGCCCCTACGTTATCATTTCATCGATCGAAAAACCATTTCTTGGAGTATCTCTGGCACTAGGGTTTTGGTCAATGAGGCATAGTGCAATTTCTGAAGATGAGCTCGATTTTCAAGATCACTCTGTCAAGCATTTTTTTCTAGTGTATTCGCATGGGCCTTGGCCAAACATACATGAGGGAGCTTACGAAACAACATTATGTTTCTCGGTTTGGATTTTATGCCCTCGAACCAAATTGGCCAAATGTCCTTGAATGGCTTGAGGAGGTGAGTTGAAACTATCGATAAAACTCAAACCAGGACTCGGATGCATGAACCGTCAGTTGCATTGGATCCAAAGCACCAAGTTTCATCTATTGGGGCTCCTATGTTATCATTCCATTGACCAGAAAACAATTTGTTGGAGTATCTCCAACCCTAGGATTCTGGTCAATGAGGCATAGTGAAATTTCTAAAGAGGAGGTTGATTTTAAAGAACATTGTGTCGGGTGTTTTGGGCTAGTGTAGTCATGTGGACCTTGGCCAAATAGATTTTTGGGATCTTACGGAAGTTTGTTATGATACTCGGTTTGGATTTTATGCCCCCAGACCAAATTGACCACATGTCCCTAAATGGCTTGAGGAGGTGAGTTGCAACTTGCGATAAAACTCAAACCATGACTCAAATGCATGAATCGTCAATTGCATTGGATTAAGAGAACTAAGTTTCAACTAGTGGGGCCCCTACGCTATCATTCCATCGACCGAAAAACCATTTGTTGGAGTATCTTCGGCACTAGGGTTTTGGTCAATGAGGCATAGTGCAATTTCTGAAGATGACATCGATTTTCAATAACACTTTGTCAAGCATTTTTTTCTAAAGTAGTCGCATGGGCCTTGGCCAAACATACATGTGGGAGCTTATGGAACAACATTGTGCTACTCGGTTTGGATTTTATGCTCTCGAACAAAATTGGCCACATGTCCTTGAATGGCTTGAGGAGGCAAGTTGCAACTATCGATAAAACTCAAAACGAGACTCAGATGCACGAACCGTCAGTTGAATTGGATCCAGAGCACCATGTTTCAGCTATTGGGGCTCCTACGCTATCTTTCCATCGACCAGAAAACAATTTGTTGGAGTATCTCCAACACTAGGATTTTGGTCAATGAGGCATAGTGCAATTTCTGAAGAGGAGGTCGATTTTAAAGAACACAGTGTCGGGTGTTTTTGCCTATTGTATTCACATGGGCCTTGGCCAAATAGACTTGTGGGAGCTTACGAAAGTATGTTATGCTACTCGGTTTCGATTTTATGCCCCCAGACCAAATTGATCACATGTCCCTAAATGGCTTGAGGAGGTGAGTTCCAACTCGCGATAAAACTCAAGTCGGGACTTAGATGCACAAAATTTTAGTTGCATTGGATTAAGAGAACTAATTTTCAGCTAGTGCGGCCCCTACACTATCATTTCGTCGACCGAAAAACCATTTGTGGAGTATCTCCAGCACTAGGGTTTTGTTCAATGAGGCATAGTTCAATTTCTGCAAATGAGCTCGATTTTCAACAACACTCTGTCAATTTTCAAGAACACTCTGGAGTATCTCCCACATGGCCCTTGGCTAAACATACATGTGGGATCTTACAAAACAACATTATGCTGCTCGGTTTGGATTTTATGCCCTCAGACCAAATTGGCCACATGTCCTTGAATGGCTTGAGGACGTGAGTTGCAACTATCAATAAAAATCAAACAGGGACTCGGATGCATGAACCGTCAGTTGCATTGGATCCGGAGCACCAGGTTTTAGCTATTAGGGATTCTATGCTATCATTCCATCCATCAAAAAACAATTTTTTGGAGTATCTCCAACACTAGGATTTTGGTCAATGAGGCATAGTGCAATTCACTTCTAATACACCAAAGGTACATTTGGACCTTTTGAGAAATAATTGATGATGATAAAGTAGTTGTAAGACCTAATCCACATGGGTAACATGGGATTACCAAGTTTTATTGTAGATTTAGATGTCATCAAAAAAGACAAGGACAAAATGATGTACAAAGGGTTTAAATATGTGGTTCATGAGACTTTGTAAGGTGGACGGTGCATTGCAAAGGACAAAGGGAATCACCAAGAACTCAGAATGGAATTCATGAGTGAAAAAATAAATTTTAGGAATATCAACTTCCTTCATACGAATTTGGTGACAGCCAGGATGGAGATAAAGTTTGGTAAAAAGTTGAGCACCTTTAAGTTCATCCAAAAGTTCATGAATGACTAGAATGGGAAATTTATCCTTGACAATTATCTTGTTGAGAGGGTGAAAGTAAAGACACGTATTCCAAGTGCCTTGTTTTTTTAGTACCATGAAAACTAATGATGAATAAGGACCGGTACTAGGGCGGATAACACCTACAACTAGCAATTCTTGAATAATATTTTTAATTTCATTTTTTTAGCAAATGGGTGGTGATAAGGGTGGAAATTGGGTGGGGGAACATTGGGTATGAGTGGAATAGAATGATCATGTTCACCATGAGAGGGTGTGATTCCTTGGGGGGTTTCAAAGAATGATTGGTGTTTGGATAAGACTAACTGCATGTCAAGAAGGATGGGCTGCGAAGGGGTCTCAAAGGCTTGAATGTCATGGAACTGGGAAACAATACCCAAATTTCCATTTTTAAGGAGTTTTCCCATGCAGTGTAAGTTGATGATATTTGGAGAGCCTACTATGATTTCTTGGAAAGTGTCACAAAACCTTTCTTTCAATTAGGATAATGACTTTACAATTCTTTATGTAGCCAATTAAGTTAAGGGTTCAGAGAGTAGAAATACCAATCAAGGCATGTAGGGAGATTTGGGGTTCCACATCTGGTTGATCAGAGGGAAATGTCATCGACTAGTTGAGGAAAAGGTTCTTGAGGGATAACATTACTATCATCTTCTGAAATATCCTTGGAAGTGGCCATAAATATTTTCTACTCCTTCCATTTGTGCCCAAGGAAATATTTTTCATCAAAATTGTAGTAGATACATTTAAGTTAACGTTTTTCCATTTCAACATGAGTTAATTTATGGATCTTGAGAGGAGGAAAGGGAAGGGAGGGGTTGGTGGGATGAGGATTGGGAATAAAGGATTTTTTTTTTTTTCTATCTACCACTTTTATATTTTAGTGTATTAGTTTTGGTGTATCGGCAATGGTGATCCATGCAACAATTTTCACTGTGGGTTGGGCTCAACATTATCCCGATCTCCTTGTATGAATCGATATAATTGGCCTCTTCGTCCTCTTCCCAAGGTTTTATCAACACAATTTCTAGAGATACTCCAACAAGTGGCTTTTCAAATTGACCACATGTCCCTAAATGGCTTGAGGAGGCAAGTTGCAACTCGCAATAAAACTCAAATCGGGACTCATATGCATGAACCATCAGTTGCATTGGATTAAGAACACTAGGTTTCAGCTAGTGGGGCCCCTAAGCTATCATTATGTCGACCGAAAATCAATTTGTTGGAGTATCTCCGTCACTAAGGTTTTGGTCAATGAGGCATAGTGCAATTTTTGAAGATGAGCTCGATTTTCAAGAACACTTTGTCGTGCATTTTTTTCTAGTGTAGTCACATAGGCCTTGGACAAACATACATGTGGGAGATTACGAAACAACATTGTGCTTCTCAGTTTGGATTTTATGCCCTCGGACCAAATTGGCCACATGTCCTTGAATGGATTGAGGAGGCAAGTTGTAACTATTGATAAAACTCAAATCAGGACTCGGATGCATGAACCGTCAATTGCATTGGATACGGAGCACTAGGTTTTAGCTATTGGGGCTCCTACACTATCATTCCATCGATCGAAAAACAACTTTTTGGAGTATCTTCAACACTAGGATTTAGGTCAATGAGGTATAGTGCAATCTCTGAAGAGGAGGTCAATTTTAAAGAACATTGTGTCGGGTCTTTTTGGCTAGTGTAGTCACATGGGCCTTGGCCAAATAGACTTGTGATAGCATAGGGAATTATGTTATGCTACTCAGTTTGGATTTTATTCCCTCAGACAAAATTGGCCACATGTCCCTAAATGGCTTGAGGAGGCGAGTTGCAACTTGTGATAAAACTCAAAATGGGACTCAGATGCACGAACCGCCAGTTTCATTGGGGCCCCTAAGCTATCATTTCGTCGACCTAAAAGACATTTTTTAGAGTATCTCCAGCAATTGCATCGACGAAAACCTTGGGAAGAGGACCAAGAGGCCAATTATATCGAGTCATACAAGAGGATCGGGATAATGTTGAGCCCAACCCACAAGGATTATTGTTGCATGGATCACCATTTTCGATACACCAAAACTAAGACACTAAAATATAAAAGTGGTAGATAGAAAACTACGAATCAAAATCCAAATAATGTTGATCAATCAAATCCATCCCTCAAGATAAGTTTCAATCGCGCTTCTTAGTTCATGTGGTACCTTCTATATATGAGAAAAATAAATAAACATAATCTGACTCTAATACCCACCAAATTTAAGTTGACCTCAACCAAACCATTATTATTCAAGTAAATATAATCCCCATCGATGCATGTCGATGAGGTATCTAAGATAGTGGGAGAGCAAGGTCAATTATAGAGCTTGGTGCAGTCATTCGCAAGATAAGCTATGCGATGGTGGGATACACATGCATCCCCACTATAGACATGGATTGTTGCGACTAAATACTTCACCAAACATTTCAGGGGGAAGAAGCTATCAACCACAACAAATATTGCCAACTTCAAACTAGGATTTTATCCTCTCACCCTTGTCAAAGACTTTGAGAGAGAATGGAGAAAAATTTGGTGCAAGGAAAAAAGGTTTGGCCTCACTTGTTTTCTAATACATTGGATGATCTCCCTTATAAATGGTATAAAATATAAGAAGCACATAGAGAAGCCTTCACCTAGAAGGACCTCAAAGAAACTTCATCAAAGATTTTTCTTTTAACCCTGCAGAAACCAACTTGACTGACGCAATCAAAGAAATAAGAGATTGCATTAAACAACAAGGCACCAAAATAAAATAGACAAAATGGAAAGCACAGGTTGACATAGAGTCGACCTCGACTTGTAATTTCATAGCATGCCATAATTAAAGGATTCATACCGCATGTCGAATTGACATGGAAAATGAATTTTTTCTTAGAAAAATATCCAAATGGAGAGATAGCCAAACAAGTAAAATATGTATTGAAGTTGTTAAAGCATGATAACCATGAATCCTCAGACCAAGTCAAATTCCCACCACCGAGAGATAGCCAAACAAGTAAAATATGTATTGAAGTTGTTAAAGCATGATAACCATGAATCCTCAGACCAAGTCAAATTCCCACCTTCTTACAACGAAGTCCATCAAGCAGAGTGTAAATTAGATGAATCTAAGCCACCAAAATGGATGGATGTAGAAATAAACTTCAAAGAAGTCGACATATCAAATGATGGTTGACCAAAAATGGCTCGCATTGGTGACTACTGGACTAAGAAGCAAACCATGAGGATATTCGACCTTCTAAAGGAGTATCGATACGTCTTTTCCAGGGACTATAAGGATTTGAAAGGGTTGGTTAAATAAATGGGTGAAATGAAAATCTAGCTAATACCAGGAGAAAAAACCATAAAGAAGCGACCATATAAATTGTCCCACAAATATAAAGAAATTGTTCAAAAAGAGATACAATGTATGTTATCAGTTGGAATCATCTACCCTATATATGTTGCAAAACATTTTGAAAAATACAATGCCAATGCTAAATTTAGCACTACAACTATTTCCATTATGACATGCCCTCTAAAATCCAATGTAATTTATTATGCACACACCTTAAGGAAGCTATTTTGGGCATTGAATTTTTTGTTAAAATTATGCAATTTACACTTTGACACTAAATCTCCAAAAATGAAGCAAAATATGGTCCTAAATACAAAATGATGTTTTGTGTCAACTTTATCGCAAGAAATGCCACTCAATGAAAAAAAAATACACTAAAAAGGATGTTAAAGTTAGAACTAATCACATTACTTATCTTTCTTCTCTAAACCTCACTAAAAAAAACTATTTTCCCAAGAGTCACTCATAAATTTATTTGTTGGTAAAGGCCAACGGTCTTCCTTCTTGCATGACAATTGTGCCTATGCCTTTTCCCGGGGAATCTTCATGAAGTTAGGAAGATCAAGTATTGGGGTTGTACACATAGCATCCTTCAAATCCTGGAAGGCTTGATACACTACTTCAATCCAACTGAAAACATTTTTCTTAAGTAAGGAAGTGAGAGGAACAATAATTTTTCCATAGTTCTTGACAAAATTTCTATAATACCCTATTAGACCAAGGAAACCTCGTAAACATTTAAGAATCTTAAGATGTGCCAAATCCTTCATTACTTCAATAATTTTTTGGGTTCACTCATACACCATCCTTACTAACAATATGGCCCAAATATTTCACTTCTAATACACCAAAGG
>CBVK0100756318.1:0-11811 GCA_900067695.1 Picea abies
CACAAAAACACAGTCATTTCCCCACTTGGTGGACGAGAGGCCTGACATGTAGTCCATTGATATGGATTCCCATGGCCTATCAGGAGTAGGAAGAGGGGTGTATAGGCCCTGTTTCTTAGTGGTCAATTTGGAAATAACGCAGGTAGTGCAGGACCTGATATAATTGCTAACCTCATGTTGAAGTTTCGACCAGTAGAAATGTTTCTGTAGCACCATCACTGTCTTTGCAATGATAAAGTGTCTTGCCACTCGACTATAGTGGGCTTCCCATATCATCTTCACTCACTCACTTGATGGAACACAGATATGGTCCAGACGACACAACAATCCATCTCGAAGATGGAAATTATCAACAACTACGTTTGCACCCAACATTTGGTAGGCGGTGGCAAAGTCAGGGTCTGTCTCATAGAGTTGGGGCCATCTAGATGTCTCATGGATGCAAGAGTCTAGCACCATGGTGAGTGCCACGACTGGTGGTCTGCTGAGGCAATTAGCGACGTGATTGGTGCTTCCTATTTTATACTTGATGTTGAGGTGGAATTGCTACAAGTATGTGATCCACTTTTGATGGTGGTCATTCTACAATTTTCCCTGCATCTGCATGAACTGCAGTGGCTTATGATCAGTATGGATGAATGTCTCCTTCCCAAGAATGTAATGTCTCCACTGGAGGCATTCTTTCACAATGGAGTAAATTTCTTTGTCATAAGTAGGGTACTTATAGACAGTATCTGATAGTGTCTCACTATGATAGGCCACAGGGTGGCCATGCTGAGTGAGAACGACGCCCATAACATAGTCTGAAGCATCTATCTCGATCTCAAAAGGATGTTGCAGGTCTCATAGTGAAAGTACTGGGGCTGGGCACAAGCACTGCCTCAAATGATCGAATGCTTGTTGTTGGGACCGGCCCCACTCAAATTTTGCCTTACCACCACCTTTGTTTATTTGGGTAAGGGCCCATGCAATATGGGAGAAACCCAACATGAACTTGCAGTAGAAATTGGCAAGGCCCAAGAATCTCTGAAACTCAGTGAGTGTTGTTGGGGCTGGCTAGTCACGGATGACTTGGATCTTTGCTGGATCCAAATGTATGCCATGCTGATCAATGATGTATCCTAGGTAATGGACCCTCTCCATGCTGAAGGAGAATTTTTCCAAGTTGGCATATAGCTTGTGCTACCGCAGGGTGTGTAAAACCTGTTGAATATGATGCAAGTGTTCGGCCCAAGTCTTGCTGTAAATTAGAATGTCATCCATATATGACACTACAAAAGTATTGGTGAATGGTCATAGGATATCATCCATCATACTCATGAAAGTGGCTGGAGCATTTGTCAAACCAAAGGGCATGACCAACCATTCAAAAAGGCCTTCCTTTGACTTGAAGGTGGTCTTCCATACATCTGTTTGTTCTATTGAGACCTGGTGGTAGCCAAACTTCAAATCAATCTTGATAAAGTATTTGGTCCCTGTGAGTTGATCAAGGAGGTCATCGATTCAGGGAATCGAGTATCGATTTATGACTGTGATTTTATTCAAAGTAGGAAGAGGGGTGTATAGGCACTGTTTATTAGTGGTCAATTTGGCAATAGCATAGGCAGCGCAATACCTGATATACTTGCTGACCTCTTGTCGAAGTTTTAGCCAGTAGAAATGTTTTTGTAGAATTGCCTCTGTCTTTTCAATGATAAAGTGTCCTGCACCCGACTGTAGTGGGCTTCCCAAATCATCTTTGCTCGCTCACTTGATGGAACATAGATATGTCCCAGACGACACAACAACCCATCCTGAAGATGGAAATTATCGACAACTACGTTTTCACCCAACATTTGGTAGGTGGTGGTGAAGTCAGGGTCTATCTCATAGAGTTGGGGCCATCCATATGTCTCATGGATGCAAGAGTCTATCAATGTGGTGAGTGCCACGACTGGCGGTCTGCTGAGGAAATTAGCGACGCGATTGGTGCTTCCTATTTTATAATTTATGTTGAGGTGGAATTGTTGCAAGTATGTGGATCACTTTTGATGGTGGTCATTCTGCAATTTCCCCCACATCTGCATGAACTACAGTGGCTTATGATCAGTGTGGATGAATGTCTCCTTCCGAATAATGTAATGTCTCCACTAGTGGCATGCTTGCACAATGGAGAAAATTTCTTTGTCATAATTAGGGTACTTACAGACAATATCTGACAGTGTCTCACTATGATAGGCCATGGGGTGGTCGTGATGAGTGAGAATGGCACCCACAACATAGTCTAAAGCTCTATCTTGATCTCAAAAGGATGTTGCAGGTCTAGTAGTGAAAGTACTGGGGCTGAGCACAAGCGCTGCTTCAAATCATCGAACGCTTGTTGTTGGGACCGACCCCACACAAATTTCTCCTTACCACCACCTTTGTTTATTTGGCCGAGGGCCCATGCAATATGGGAGAAACCCAACACAAAATTGCTGTAGAAATTGGCAAGGCCCAAGAAGCTTCAAAGCTCAGTGAGTGTTGTTGGGGCTGGCCAATTATGGATGAATTGGATCTTGGCTGGATCCACATGTATGCCATGATGATCAATGATGTAGCCCAAATAATGGACCCTGTCCATGCTGAAGGAGCATTTTTCCAAGTTGGCGTATAGCTTGTGCTGTTGCAAGGTGTGTAGAACCTACTGAATATGATGCAAGTGTTCGACCCAAGTCTTGCTGTAAATTAGAATGTCATCCAGATACGATACTACAAAATTATTGGTGAATGGTCACATGATATCATCCATCATCCTCATGAAAGTGGCTGGAGCAATTTTCAAACCAAAGGGCATGACCAACCATTCAAAAAGACCTTTCTTTAAATTGAAGGTGGTCTTCCATACATCTGTCTATTCTATCGGGACCTGGTGGTAGCCATACTTCAGATTAGTCTTACTGAAGTATTTTCCCCCCTTGAGTTGATCAAGGAGGTCATCAATTTGGGGAACCGCGTACTGGTTTTGGACTGTGATTTTATTTAGAGCCCAGTAATCAATACAGAGTCGCCAGGTTCCATCTTTCTTTTGTACCAGCACGATTAGGCTCTCGCAAGGTGATGAGCTGGGGCGGATGTGCCCCTTGTGGAGCAGTTCTTGGATCTATTGCTTGATCTCCTCATTCTCTAAGAAAGAGTGATGATAGACTGGCCCATTGGGTAGCGGTGCACCGGGAGTTAGATCGATGTGGTGCTTGACTTGGAAGTGCAGAGGTACCCCTGTAGATGAGGGGAAGATATCTGAGTATTCTTCCATGACCTTATCTACTTGCTTCTACTGTGTGGAGAGGTTGGCCGTAGAGACCCTAGATGTGGCTGTGATTTTTTGCTTATTCTGAGAGTGAATCATGAAGAAGACAGAATTCCCCATCTAAGAGATGACCTTCCTGCATTTCTTAGCAGAGATGAAGGAAATAACACTAGGTGGGATTGCCTCGGGTATCCTGTACAATTTCCTGTTCAAAGTAATAATAGCACTACAAGGCCTAGACTCATAAACAACATGACATTTTCATAAATAAGGTTGGCCCAAAATAACATCACAAAATTCAAGAGGAGCAATATCAAACAATACCTCATCTTCGAAGGGCTTGATGTCGTATGACTGTCGGTATTGTTGGATGGCGCGGAGATCACTTCCTTGGTAGAGCCATCCAATGGTTTATAGTTGTGGGTGCGATGTTGTTGGCAGGGCCAACTGCTTGACGACCTCTGCTGAGATGAGGTTCTTTTGGCTACTACTATCAACAATGAAGTGTAGTGGGGTGCCTTTTACCCACATCTGTGAATGGAAGAGTCACTCTCCTTCCTCTGGATCGTCTGGTTCACCAGGCTGGAGCTTGGTGGTAGCAATAGTGGCACTGGGTTCCACATCAATGATTCATCTTCCCCTTTCTAGTTATGTCTCAAAGTCACAATCTGCATCTGATTCAAAGGCTTTCACTTCGGCCACTAGCGACTGCTTTGAGTGATAGTCAATAGTGTTATGCCAAGGGATCTTATGGAAGTTGCACCACTTCCCAGTCTATTTCTTTGTCTTTTTGGTGTCCTTCTTTGCTTGCAGATTGGATTGGTTGTACTGATACTATCCATCTTTGATCTGTCCTTTGTTTAGTGGGTTGTGGCCACCCTTTTGTGGCTTTAGTTGTGAGGGGTTCCCAAGCCCAAATTGCTGCGTCTTTTGTTTGAGCTTCTACTCGATTTTGATAGCATATCGGTAGGTCGTTCCCAAGGATGAGATGTACATGAATTCCATTTTGGTCTAGATGTATCTATGCAGAGCACCTCGATACTTAAGCACCAGATGTCACTCCAAATATTTTATACCCAACTTGGTGTGCAAGGTATGGAAGATATTTGTGAAATCTGGCACTGCTTGGTCTCTTTCATTCTGTAGTGTGGTCCATTTGGTATACAGGTCATCATAACTTCCGACAGGGTAGTATTGTTCCTTAGTAGCATCCCTGAAGGATTCCTAGGTGGTTGTGACTGAAAATAATGAGGTTTCCTCTGTTTCCTTTTGCTCACAGAAAGTTTCCCACCAATCTTTGACATGGGGAATGGCTTTGAGGAGCGCAAAAGTAATATTTTCTTTATTCGAAAAGTTATGGATAGAAAAATACCCTTCTAGTAGATTCAACCACTTGTCTACAACATCTGCATCTATCTGACCTTAAAATATAGGAGTATCAAATTTTATTTGTACCTTGAAGGGGGCGACACTTCCATTCAAAGAAGATGCATCGCATGTTGGTGTTGTGGTGGGAAATCCCCCTACGGACTAGCAAATAGGGTTATATTATGCATGCAAATATGACCAAAATAAACCTACTTTCTAGCTTCGTCCCAGACTTAATTCCCATTTCTTTTAAGCAAATACATGGTTAGACCAACATACCTTGTTCCAGATGTTCGATGTCGATCCTTCTTTGCGCTTGATCGCTTGTTAGTAGCTCTCCTACCAAGGCTGATCTGCATACAAAACAAGAAACAAACTACACATGCATTTTACCTACAGACTAATGGGTTAGAGATTCAAACATATATTTACTAAACTATGAAGAACTCATATAGTGGGACGGGAAAAGCATTTCTTTATTATTAACTTTAATGAATCAACTTACAACATTGAGATCGACCATTGCTTCGCGAATCCTGATCCTAGGCTCCTCTTCAAATGTCCTCCAACTTCTTTTATTTGTATCTCTCTTTGCACAAGGATGGCTAAAGGGTTGGGACAATGGGAATATGCAATTGGGCAGAGTTTCTTTACTCTTATTCTCCTTTTCCAAATGGAACCCCTAACCCTTCGTTTATAGGCTAAAAGAAGCTAGGTATTTGGATGAATCCTCAACCATGCATGGCCGAAAGATTCAGTTAACTCACCCAAAGCTGTGTGTTCCATTAACCACTTTCCTTTTTTCATGCTTCTGAAGGTCCACATGGGTTGTAGTAGGCCAACTAGCATGGACACTATAGATCCACGCGGTCTGTAGTCAGTCAGTTAGCGTGGAATTTTAAAAATGGAGTTTTTAGAAGAGTTGTTCAATAGCATTTTGGCAAAGAAGGAATCTGAGATAGCCTAATGTCAGGTAAGCATGTATGGTGAAAATTAGGGTTATAATAGATGCCCCCTAATGTGTGAGGTTAGAAGAGCGTCTGATGGCTGAAATACATTACCAATCTTTACTGATGTGCCGAACAAGTGAGCCCAGGAACTAGGAACCAGGAGGTGCCGTCTGCAAAATAAAAAATGTCTCACCGAGGCGGGCATACCCATGCTCAGGATAGAATAAATGCATGGATACCAATCAAATACACTGTAGATCCATGTCATATAACTATATCAAGTGTAGCCACAAACAGTACACAACGGAGCTACATCTCGAAATAAGAAAAGATATACATGTAAAGTATCCATCTTCGTAGAAGCTGATAAGGCATGATGGATGAAGTTGAGGGCTTCAGAGCTCGAGCAACAACTTCAAAATCTTCAAAACTCGGGTAGGAGTGTATTATGAGTGTACTATTTCACAACCCAAAGGTCTTCGATGGATCGTCGGTCATGGACTAGAGAATCTTGATGATCAGACTGAAGGCTTCATTGATTTCGAACAAAGACTTGATTGGACATTCAGGATGGCCGGGTATGAGGGAAAGAGACAAACTGTAGAGGGGACGACTCAGGCTTGGTGACAAACTTCCCTTGGACAATTGAATGAAAAATGATGAGACTCACGCAGCATGGCATTAACATAAGTTTACGAGGCAGGAGGCAACGCAAACTCTCCGTATGTTTGGAAGAATAACAAAACTGAGGAGGACACAACTCTATATAGCGAGAAAAACTTCATAAGGTCCTATTACATCCCAGGGTTTGATGAACAAATGGACATATGTGCTCTATCCAAGGGAGACTCATTATGCTGCTAATAAAGAAAATACTTTTCCCTTCCTCTTTTTGGGGTATATTTGATTTTTTTTGTCTTTTTAAATGATTTTGGAAAAAAGAATAAAGGAATGTTACATTACAAAGGAGGATCGAGTGTCGCAAACATATTAGTTCCAAGCACACAGAACACAAGGATGCTTAGGGAGAAGGGACATATGAAAGAAAAGGACACACAGGAAAATCCCTCCAGGGGCCAAAGGTGTCAAGATGCAGAGGCAAAGTGCTATAGGGCTTGTGTATGAGTCATGCTTTAGATGGTTCATTTGAGAACAACATGGAGTTGGCATTAGGCCAAAAATGCAGTTATGCAAATGCAATTAGTAAAACACGCAATGGTAACATCCTTCGATGTAAGTTTAACGAGCCCAGAGAAAGTAAGCTCAGTGGTTTTTCATATTTAGAGAGTCTGAAAAAACATAAAAGGAGACTCCATTAGGGTACCTTTTTCGAAGATAGTCTAGTCGGTTCGAAAAAGGGGTAAACTAGCACTGACAAGATGTCTATTCAAAACCATTTTAACGAGTGTGATAAGAACAAGATCACTTGACCATTTTTTCATTTTCAAGGATTCTGAAAAAAGATTAACTATGGACTTCGTCAGGAATGTTATTCAGGACCAGTTTAACGAGTGTGAAAGAATAAGGTCACTCGACGATCTTTTCAATTTTAGGGAGTCTGAAAAGAGATTAACTATGGAATCCACGGGGGTTCCTTCTTCGTAAGTTTAGTCCCTCAGGCCCGAAAAATGGATAAAATTATACCTAAGAGTACTCTTCTAGAGAATTGAAGTTCCATAGAGTATACCTTTGTTCATACAGTTGACCGTCTAGACTGAAAAAGGGGTAAACTACCGCCGGAGAGATGTGACTTCAAATTTCAGTTTAATGAGCGTGAAAGGCCACAAGGTTGCTCGACAATCTTTTCATGTTTAGAGGGTTTGAGAAGGGCTTAAAAGAAGACTCGTTACATCTTTTGGGAGTCCTGAGGGTGAGGTCAAGAGAGAAAAGGAATCGTGCAAATGAGACTCGAACTCGTAATCAGGAAAAAATACAAGGACTCCCAAGCCTACAATGATTAAAGACAACATAGATACCATAATGCAACCAGGATCTACCTAGGGCATCCATGTTCTAGTAAGCTCTACCACCAAGTCGTGATACTTCTAAAGTAGCTATGATGGTTCCGTGTCACAACCTGATGGGATCGAACCTATGGAAAAGGAAAAAGACAATGAGATACAAAAGTCAGGGTAGAAACCTAACCTATATTCTCAATTTGATCCTCATATTTTTTTTTTTTCACGGACCGTTGAAAATTACTCAAAACTCAAAAAAAATGTCCCAATACTTGATCGTATCCCTCCCATTCCACTCCTGAATCACTCTAAATGGTTTTTGGTATAAAGAAAATGATAAGGGAGGCCAAAAAAGTGACAAAAAGAGGCCAAAAAGTCTATAAATAGAAGCTAGCAGCTCATTATCACCATTGCTGATTTGGAAATTGACTCTGGAGCCAAAAGACCCCCTTTGTCAAAAATGATGATTCCAGTAGCTACAATGGATGAAACAAACTTTTGTCTTGACCAAGTAAGTACAAAATCTCTTATCTTTCATTTTAAGTCTTTATTTTTGCATTGGGTTTCATTTTTTAGGGGGGCGTCGACCTTTAAAAGGTTGGCCCTAGGTCCAAGCGGGCTGTCTCAAGATAGGCTGCATGTACATTCGGGTAGAGTAAAATCTGCATGCGTGTACATGCAACTGTCACCATTACAACATGCGTGGATCACCTTATTGAATGAAAAGGCTTTAAAAAGCAAGGGTTAACCCTCCTGAACCTTGGTGTTTTGCAGGATGTATGTCCATTAGAGAGAAAGAGAGCATGAAGAGGTTAGTGAGTTGGTCGGGGAAGACCCCAATGTTGTGGCTACTTTGATGCAATGTGGGTTACTCAAGTTTTTCCTATGTCCTTTTATGCAAGCACAACCTAGGCTACTAAATGCCTTGGTTGACTACTGACATCCGGATGCAGAGGCATTCATGTTAGAGGGGTAGTCACTGGTGCCCACGATCGAGGACATTTACTTTTTGACTAGCCTCTCTAGGAGAGGGGAACCAGTCAACTTCCAAACTTTTCCTTCGGGGCCGCATAACATAGCAGAATTGATAGGTCTATACTATGCATATGATACAGACCACTCGAGCATGCAGGTGCTCATAAGCAAGATCACTGACTTATTTCTACAGGCGATAGTATTTCTTATTGGGTGAATTACTGGTTCTGCTGCTCTACAACAGGCATCCCGTGCACAGATGAACTGTGCAATGCAGTGCTTAAATGCACAAATTTTTGAATGGAGTACCATATTGCTTGAGTGTATGAAAAGGCATTTGATAGATTTCCATTTGTAGACACATAGGAACTTCGGGTTTAGGACCATTCTGTGTTCGTTATTTTTTGAGAGAGTTCAGAGTTTTAGTCCTCGAGTAGTGGTACAAGGACATTGGGCCTCTCTTCCTGTTGTGTGTAGATGGGCAATATTACTTCCGTGATAGGGTGGCGGAAGGACCAATGAGTCCTTCAATGATGACTTCTTCACGTGGTTTTCATGACAGATCCCGGTTATAGAGGATTATCCCTATGCTGATATTGATTTCTCGAGAGACCCTGAGATACGAGTACCTCCTAATGAGGAGCGAGGGGAGATGGGTAAGTCTCCACCTTTGTAGTTTTTTTTTTGTTAAACATATGTAATTTTTATGTTTTTTTTGTTATATATATCATTTTTTTTTGTTATACCAGAGTATTTGATAGATAGGTGTTCATTGTGTGAAGATGTGGGACCAGAGAAACCGATTGACTATGCGAGGAACAGACGTCGTCCTCGGCCAAGGACCGCACCTGCCGCCGTAGGGGGACCAACAGTAGCAGGAGATCTTCCAGCTGGGGAGGCTGAGGGGGTATTGAGACGAGTCGAGTGGAACTTTACTATGCTCAATCACATGGTCTCAATGGTAGAGATTGAGGACCTGCCACCATCTATGCAACCTCATGTAGTGGAGGCACCATGGACCTGGGTCCGGTTGTTTCGGCATTTAGCCAACGCTGTGGACCAGTATAATAGGGCCCACAAGCCCTGACCTCAGCTAGACATTTTTACATGCCACAAGCACTACTTGTATATATTTTTTGAGGGCATAATCCCTTTGACTCGTTATTAGTCATATTTTTGAGGTGCCTGAGTCCATCTATGTACTTTGGTTACTTTATGGTGTGCCGAATAACACCATCTGCATACCCAACAAACGCCTTGGAATCACTTGACATCTACCACAGTGACGAAAGATAACATCAACGACACATCCATAACACTAAAAGAAATTAAAAGGTAATAGTACAAAAACTATACATTTGTTACAAAAAGTTACCTACAGTGACCTGTCTATGAGTAATACTTCTTGAGGTAGAGCCCATTTCTAGGCTTCGCCAAAGCATTCCCTTCAAAGTCAACTAGACGATAAGTGCCCTTTTTTAAAACCTCTTTTATGATGAAAGGTTCGAACCACATGGGTTTGAATTTTCCTTCCCCTGGGGGTCCTTATCTTGGTCATAGACCAAGACAAGGTTACCTTTAGAGAAAATCCGAGGATGAATGGACCTATCATACTGACACTTGACCTTATGTTTGTGAGCCTCGTTGGCCAGGGCCACATCATGACGCTTCTCATTGAGATGATCAAGGTATACTAACCGTTCTTCAAGTGGAGAAGTGCTTGGAAATAACTGTACTGCCAACTTTAGAGATGGGATCTAACATTCGATAGGCAAGACTGCCTCTAGCCCGTAAACGAGTTAGAAAGGTGAGAAACTAGTTGCAGTATGAATAGATGTTTGGTAAGCCCATAATGCTGAGTATAACATCAAATGCCAATTTGACTTGGCTAAGTTGATCATTCACTGTAGAATGGTCTTAAGAGTTTTTTTCACAGCTTCCACCTGACCATTTGCTTGGGGATAGTAGGGTGATGAATGTTCCTGTCGTAACCCAAGCTTTGACGTTAACTCGGTCATCATCTAGTTCTGAAAGTGACTACCATGGTCAGTGACAATCTCCCTTGGGACGTCTAACTGTGCTATTATCTGGTTGAATAAAAAGAGAGTTGTAGTCTCTCCATCATCTTTAAACGTTGGCATAGCCTCAACCCACTTCATGAAGTAGTCTACAACTACGATGATATAGTGGTTCCCCCTTGCTGAAGGAGGGTTGCATGTAGTGTAATCAATTCCCCACTTGGTGAAGGGACCAACTATGATGAAAGGAAACATGGGAGTAGGATGTGCCGTCATCTTCTGAGAGAATATTTGGCACGGATGGCACTTCTTAACCGATTCGATACAATCTTTGATAAGTGTCAGCCAGAAGTAACCTACTTGTAGAATCTTTTGGGTTGTTGCCAACCTAGACAAATGACCACCACAAGCTCCGGTATGGAAATCGTTAAGCACGATAACTTCTTCTTTGTGAGTGAGACATTGGTGTAGGATGTAGTCTACACCTCTATAATACAATGTATCATCGAGTATGAGATAATTCTTAGCCTGATGGCATATGCATCAATGCTCATCACAAGAAGAAGTGGTGGGGCACTTCAAAGTTTGAAGATATATAAGTATATCTCCGTAACAGGGATCCGAAGAGGTGATAAAAACATATCTCCTCTGATAGGTGACTCTTCAAGAACAAGATCACCTGAACCGGAAGTTCCGAAATAAGTTCTGCGAAGACCAGTGACTTTTTGGATTTCGCTGAAATGAAATCTATGTCAAACTCCTGGAGGATGACTATCCATATTTTGATCTTTTCACCTATTACCCATCGTGCCAACATGTACTGAAATGGATTCATGATAGCAATGATGGTGGTCTTACATAACAGAACATAATGATGAAACCATTGAACAACATGGACTGCTACGAACGCAAGATTTTCGATATGAGAATAATTGAGTTCCGGTCCTACGAGGCCTTGACTCAGATAATAGATAACATATTTTGAGAACAAGTCATCTTCCTGAACTAAGACCATGCTAATGGTGGACTCTGCTACAGCTAGATATAATAAGAAATCCTTGTTATAGTTACGTGGTTGGAGTAGAGGGGTAGTTGTGAGTGCATGTTTCAATGTGGCGAAAGAGCGTTGAGTGGAATCGTCTCAATAAAAGGGAACATCTTTTTTAAGTAAGCACATAAATCCCTTGGTGATCTTGGCGTAATTAGCGATAAAGCGTCATAGAAAATTTTCCTTGCCCTAGAGACTCTAAAGTTGAAGGATTGTGTGTGGGGGG
>CBVK0100756318.1:11818-39136 GCA_900067695.1 Picea abies
GGGGGGGGGGGGGCAATTGAATTATTGCCTCAACCTTGAGAGGATCGACCATGATCCATATTGTTGACACTATGAAAACTAACAATCATCTTGATGTTATGCAAAATCTACACTTGTTTGGGTTCAAGCGAATCTGGAAGTAGCGACAATGCTCAAAGATAAGTTGGAGGTGTGTGGGATGATCTATTCTCTTGCGAGATCGAGATGCTAAATCATCTAAATAGGCCTCGACTATATGCTTGAGGTCATGGAAAGAAAAAGACATGGCTCGCTGAAAGGTGGCTCCATCATTTTTGAGACCAAAAGGCATCTTACAGTATGCGAATGTACCCCATGGACAGATGAATGCCATTTTGTGCTGATCTTCAGGTTTGATTTGTATTTGGTTATATCCCAAAAAACTGTCCATGAAAGGAAAGGCCTCGTAACCCTCACATTCATCAATTATCTGGTCGATGAATGGTGTGGGAAAATTATCTTTGGGACAGGCCTTGTTGAAATCATGGAAGTCTATACATACAGGAATTGTGCCTTGTTTTTTATTGACCGGCGTGGGGTTTGACACCCATTGGGTCAAATGGATAGGATAGATAAAACCAACTTTTAGTAGTTTCTCAACCTCAACTTGAATGGCTGCTGCTTTCTTAGGGTTAACTGGACGAAGCTTCTGTTGGACAGGCTTGGCATTTGGATACATTGTGATTTCATGTTCAACTATTTTTGGATCGATGCCTGGCATTTCCTTGTAAGACCAGGCCAAAATGTCGCTGAATTATTTAAAAATATCCGTGTATATTTGAATCTCTCTGGGGGAGCAGTCATCTCTGATGAAAACATTCTCCACAATGCCAGGGTTTTGGGAGATATTGATCGGTAAGGTTTTAGCAATAGTTTCCATATTACCCTCAGCATAAACCTTGTGTGTAGCTAAGGGATTNNATAGTTTCCATATTACCCTCAGCATAAACCTTGTGTGTAGCTAAGGGATTAATGGGACAAGACCTATCTCCCATCATAGTCAAGGTGAATTCTCCATCTTCGATTCTACTTAACGCTAGGAGGAAGTATGATCTTTGATGAAGATCTTCTCAGGGTTTGTTCAGACTAGTCATTGCCTCAATTATAGCTTCATTAGTGGGCAAGACTAAGTTTACTGAATCAGTGTGAGAAAGAGAACCCTGAGCCCAAATAGGCTCCAGTAGTGGATCAAATTCTTGTGCGGGAGTTGGATCAGTGTTGGCTAAAGCTTGATGGACTAAAGAGTACTCTACTTCAGCTATGGACAAGGGCATGGACATGCCTGGGTACCCTGTCCCATCCATCGTGGCCAATGGGGAAGGAAGTATCCACGGATTGTTGAAGTAAGTTGTGCAGAATGACGAAACTTGAAAAATCTCAACCTTATGGTGATTGGATATAAACTTGATATCGCCTTGAGGGGGCAGGTAATCGAAGGTGCCCATCAAAGATGGGCCCAAACTAACCCCTACGTTGACTACACCTGGTTGAGGATTATCGATCATCGAGACTGTGGATGCCCCCAATGAAGGTTCAGGTTTGGAGAAAGACAACTTGCATAGCATAAGTCCAACTCCTTCCTAGAAAGAGGTTATAGTTGAGGAGAGCATCGAATACCTCTACCTCGACACACATGGTCTTCCCTCCTAACTGCATGGGGAAAGAGCGAATTATGCCATGTGGTCGGAATGAACGACCGTTGAAAGAAGTGAGGAGAGTAGGTGACAGAGACAAATGGGTTGGCCAATGACCTTCCAACATGCCAACAACATAACACATGTCGAGGATCCCTCATCAACCACCGTGCGGAAGATATTTTGAGTAAAAATTTTCATGGGATAAGGCACTACTATCTGAAACGCTACATGGTAAGGTAGATGAGGTTTTAGGTCAGTTGTATCCAGCATGATTGTACCTGAATTACAAGTCTCGGTAGATCCTAAAGTGGTTAACAAGGCTTTCCTCTAGGAAGGGAAACTTTGGAGGACTTCCAAAGCGGACATCACACAAGGGGTTTGTGATAAAAATTCCACCATAGAATAGTTCTAGGTGGCCCTTGCATTTGGGTTGTGAGAATGTTTTTTGAATGCACCTTTGTGGATGTGTGTCATTGTTTCACCTAACGTCTTCTCGATCTATAGAGGAAGAGATGGGAGTTTGGATTCTTTTCCCTTCTTAGAAGTTCTTGGTTTACTATAGTCATGCACTCTAGTCGATATAAAAGCATCACCCTTCACCATATATGCATTCACAGATGTGGGGTTGTTCAAAGATGGAGAGGGTCCTTGGCTACCCCCTTCTGTGCTTGCAGAGGCTTGAGTTAGATTTTGCACATGTTGAAAATGATTGGTTAACACAGCAGGTTGTTTTTGTGCCACAAACTTTTGGGCATCTGCAAGCCAAGGACATAGATGGGTTGGGTGGTCTTCTATGCACAAGTTGCATGGATACCTCGCCTTCCATTTCTCAATGTTGTCCTCGACAACATTATCGGTAGGTTTTTTATCCCTCTTATCTTTCTTTCATTGTTTTTTCTTTCCTTCAGGCTGCTAGGTGGCCTTTGGATTAGTCGATTGCACTGCGTGTACATCTGACATTTTGGTAGGGGGAGCATCCAAAGCAGTAGTTTGGCTGGCCGCTATGTGTTGTATAGACAATTGTTGCAAATAATTTGTTAGTTGCTCAGTGGGCTTTGTTTGTGCTGAACCAACAATACCATCGGCATGTGGTCCAACTCTCTATCTGGTTTTATCAAGTATTGAGCGTGGTGCATCTGGCAAGATCTCATATAATAAAATGGACCGAGAATAGATTAGCTCAAGTTGTTGATCTCTCATGATGGTGTCTTCTTCGGAAAATACTCCCAATGTCGCAACGTCTTTGGACAACTGTGGGACCAAAGACTTAAGAAACCACTCCAGCAGGAATGCTGGTGGGATTGGTACCTTAATTAAACTCTTTCTATGTCTCCATTCTCGAATGTGATCAGAGATATGGTCCGCTTTAGTTTGTGAGAAATTGGCCAACAATTCAGTGCCAACGTCGTATCTCACAGGCAACTAAAAATGGTTTAGGAAAGCCATCGCTAGTTCACTGAAGGAAGAGTATCTTGAGCAGTCGAGCTCAATGTACCATTTCGCAGCATTCCCAATGAGAGTACATTTAAACAATCATAACTATACATAGTTGTCTTTCAATGAGTTAGATGAGCACCAAAGATGGAAGGTAGTCACATGATCTCCTGGATCTTCATTAGGCTTGGATTCAAACTTTGGGATGTCCGAAGGCAACTTTGTTGGCATAGGAGGCCAACGCAGATCATGACAGATAGGGTCATTCAACAACCTTATCAAGTCTAGAAAATGCAAGGTTGTCAGGAAGGGTAGTTTGGGTTGTTGGTGATAACCTGGGAAAAAGGGGCCTGGAGTTTGACCGGCACCAGGTTTCCAGGTACAATTCGGATGCCGGCCCAGATTCTGGTAGAAACCATGGCCATCATATAGATTTTGCATGTGAGGAGACATGATCGATAGATTTACAAAATAGGACATAGATGGTTGGGCATGCATTACATTCGAAGGACTTTGGGAAGGATTGATCCATGTTGGTATTGTGGGGATAGGCATAGTGCTTTGTATGAGGTTCCATTGATTATGAAAATAATTACCCCAGATTTTTATTCCAAATGAGGGAACTGATCCCTACCAAGAATTCCAAGGCCCTACTATGGAAGAAGTTGCTGGGTGTGCCCCCTGTGTAGGAATAGTACTCTGCATGGGAATAGGTTGTCTGAAATCGGGGTTTCCCCCAGTTGGGAAAGTAGCCGACAAGAAGGCATTGTTACCAAACACACCGAACAAATAAAATGGTGTTGAACCTATCGACATATTATGGTGGTCCTTGACTCCCCACTCCAAGTAAACTATGGTGTGTAGGTTTCCCGGTGGTTTGTTGATGTGAGCCACTGAGTGAAGGGGACAAAGGAGGGATATGACCTCCTCCATAAGGGAAAGCATTAAAAGGAGAAAGAGTTCCCCCCATATGTCCTTTCAAAGGAGCATTAGATCTCCCTGCCCCTAGACCTAAAGTTTGTGAAGTGGAGTAGGAAAGTACAGGACTTGTACCTAAACTAGGCATCCCATATGAGAACGTAGGGCCTGTCGTACTTGGTGTGAAAGGGGTTGTGGCTACCACCAAATATGGGATCAGACCACTGTGCAATGTAGAGGCGGTCGAGACCATGGTGGCTTGGACCGATGATGGTGGGTTAAGGGGTGGAAACTCTCCTGTGGTGACAACCGTAGTGGGAATTGAAGAATTCCCAGAAGGAGTAACAACATTTGTTTCCATTGCTACGTACGACACTGTTTGGCACTCGTAAGGATGAATTGGTACGATGGTGGCTGGCAAAAGATCAGTGGTGGAGGTTTCAACCAGACCAAAATATTGCACTCCAAGGTCTAAAATGGTCAATTCCTTTGGATGTTGGTCAGGCACAATTTCTTGTGACTCGGTCGCTTCAAAAGACCCTTGTTGGTCTAGCTTTCGCCTTAGTGGTGGCAGGGGTGGCTCCAGTGTAACCGGCGGTAGGCCAAGAAACCTTTATGATCGGCGGAGCTCATGATCCTCCACTATGTGAGAAGATCAAAGACACACTAGGGTAATCTAACCATTCAAAAACAACACACACTAAAAAAGTCCCTAAAAGATAAGACAAGCAAACGCTAAATTAATTGGAAGAAGAGTTACAACAACCAATGCTAGAGCAACTTACCGGTGCAAGTGAAACTTGAAAATGGAAGCACCCTCCAAGTATACTCTGCAAAGAGTTTCTCGATGTCTATCCTAGGTACTGTGGTATATGCTCGCAGTCAGCTGTGTATGTCCCTAAAAAAGATAGGCAACTAGGTTGTCAGCGTGCGAACAATCACTAGGTGGGTACAGTCAAAAGTCAGGTAGACCAAAATGAGCAAGGTATCGAGCCCAAAACCTGTCAACGGTATCGAATGAAAGTGTTCTAGGAGACAACTGAGGACCTCAAATGGATTCGATACCCATGAAGCCCCATGGAAAATGCAATCGACAGAATCCCAAAACAAGCCCTCTATTGTGTTCTCCACTATGATTGGTCCAACTTTGGAGGGGTTATCTCTGCTACCTTTTCGCACGCAACCTCATGTTTATACCTTGTGTTAGAGGGGGGTCTTGGATAACTTTCATGATATTGGACTTGGACACTCCCTAACTCAGAATCCAATGTTTGATTTTAATGGCCTTGAAGAGTTTCCTCTCCAACCTAATCCAAGGCCCTAATCCTGAACTAGTTGGTTAACCCTACAAACATAAAAGTCTAATAAATTTTAGATTCAACGTTAATTTTATGGCTTGTATTATGTCAAGGGGTATGAAAGTGAAATGAATGATGTTTGAAAGATGAAAGTAAAAAATTAACAGAAAGTTGGAAACAAAAATTTTCACTTAACGCAAATTTTCAACAACTTTTCAATTTATATATTTTTTATCTTTCTAAGATCTTTTGAATCAGCAAACTTAAAGAAGGATTTCACTCAACTACGAGATACTTACAATCTAAGTAAACTATCAAGAACTTAAGAAAACAAATATTTTTCCCTGGCTACTAATGCAAAATCACACTTTTCAACTAAAGAAGAAAATGAAAGAGATTTATTTATTTAAATGTTGATAAAGAAAAAAAGAAAAATATTAATAAGTAAAAAACCAAGAAAAACAATTCTAGCCTAATCATAGATCGCAAAGAATCACTTCAAGAAATCACACACCAACAACTTAAAAAATGACTCTCACACTTGTCTAAAAACCCTAATATTTTTTTTTTAATGACAACTTTTAAATGAAAAAAAAAGCAAGCTAAGGCTAAGATCAACCCTAAGCTACTGAATGCTAGGACAAAGATTCAAAAACCTGAGAGTTATAACTCTTGTCAAGGGAAAGGATGACTGCCTTACCCTTAACAAAAGCTATCTTGCAAAAGCACACTATTGACAATCCAACAACAAGCGTGTGCACTCAAGCTGTGTAGAGACAGAGGGCGTGTACACACGTGCTGGCCTTATACAGACTGTGTGTATCTCTAAAGCTCTGAAACAACTAAAAACAGACAATCCAAACCAGGAAGAGGCCACTGATATTGAGAACTAAGATCTCTTGAAGGCTTAGACACTCTCTCTAACAGAGAAAAAGCAAACAATGTAAGGAAAAAAACGTAAAAAAAACCAATCTGAGACAAGACTGCAAACAACTAAGACTTGAAAAGAATTCCAGAAAACCCCTAAGAATGACTGATTTTGACAGGGAAGAGGATGACTGCCTCAAAAAGTTTCTGGAATCTACACGCTACTGCTAGTTCTTCAGCTAGCATTTACACATGGGCTGTAAGAGAGTAGGGTGCAGGTACACATGTGCAGACCTTATGCAGGCCGCGTGTACCTCTATGGGTCTCGAAAAAAAATAGTCAAGCAAATAATATAGATAGCTGGTATGGAAAACTAGACTCTCTGCTAGCTCAAACTTTGCATAAACTTAAAAAAACAGGTAAGAAAACCAGTCATTTAAAACTACCCAAAAATACTCCCAGGAACCCTAGAGACATACCCAGTATGGTTGCCAATTCTATTGTGGTGGAAAACCCCCCTACAGACTAGCAAATATGGTTATATTATTCATGCATATATGACCAAAAGAAACCTACTTTCTACCTTCGTCCTGGACTTAATCCCCATTTATTTTCAGCAAATACATGGTTAGACCAACAAACCTTGTTCCAGATGTTCGATGTCGATCCTTCTTCACGCTTGATCGCTTGTTAGCATCTCTCCTCCCAAGGCTAACCTGCATACAAAACAAGAAACAAACTACACATGCATTTTACCTACAGACTAATGGGTTAGAGATTCAAACATATATTTACTGAACTATGAAGAACTCATATAGTGGGACGGGAAAAGCATTTCTTTATTATTAACTTTAATGAATCAACTTACAACATTGAGACCGACCACTGCTCTGTGAATCCTGATCCTGGGCTCCTCTTAAAATGTCCTCCAACTTCTTTTCTTTGTATCTCTCTTTACACAAGGATGGCTAAAGGGTTGGGACAATGGGAATATGCAATTGGGCAAAGTTTCTTTACTCTTATTCTCCTTTTCCAAATGGGACCCCTGACCCTTCTTTTATAGGCTAGAAGAAGCTAGGTATTTGGACAAACCCTCAGCCATGCATGGCTCGAAGATTAAGTTAACTCATCGAAAGCTATGTGTTTCGTCAACAACTTTCATTTTTTCATTCTTTTGAAGGTCCATGCGGGATGTAGTAGGCCAGCTAGCATGGACACTGCAGATCCACGCGGTCTGTAGTGGGTCAGCTAGCATGGAATTTTAAAAATGGAGTTTTTAGAAGAGTTGTTCAGTAGTGTTTTGGAAAAGAAGGAATCTGAGATGGCCTGATTCCAGGTAAGCATGTATGGTGCAAATTAGGGTTATAACAGCTGGTAGCCGCCGAAGGATTTGCGCGAAACTATCCATCATCTCGTTCGTCTATTACGTGAGGGATTCCTCAATCAATAGTTTGAAAGGATCTCCTGTCCCATCGTATTAATTTTCCCCTGCCATGGGAGGTTGCTTGGGCATGTGAGAGCTTCTTTCCTCAAGAGAAACAAGCCTGAGACCTAACTCTTTGTACTCTGACCTCATTGGGAACATGCATTAAGACGACAAGGAGCAGACCGCTTTGATACCACTGATCCATATTTTTTGAGCAGAAAAAAATGAATATAGATTATTAACAGGTTCTTAACACAAAATAACAAAGATACAGTAAAATGGTTTTCTATTCAATAACGAAATAAGCTGAAACTGTAAAATGCAGCAGAAACAAGCTTCCTGGAATGGTGGTGGCTTATCTCTGAGAAGAGATGTGACGACAGCTCGCATTCGCAAGAAGAAGGTTACAATGAGACTCTGAAGGAATTTTTACAATAATCAAGAATTCCCAAAACCCTAGACAGCCAAAAACCTAACCCTAGGAGATGAAGTGCCAAAAGTCATGTGGGCCTCGTTTGGGTAAGTTAGTACATCAACTTCTCGGGGTCGTAACTTTTGTATACGATATCCTTTTTAGGTGTGTGATAGCCCGTTGGAAAGGTATCATAGAGGAGATTCAATTTTTTGGTTCAATCATTCCTCTATCTATAATTGAGGATATCGATCCCGAAAAAACTTCATTTAGGCCCTCAAAATGGCCCCGGAAGTTAAAACTACTAAAAATAGTAAATTGCCAAAATTGTTAGAAAACTATTTTTAGCCAATTGGAAAAGGTGGGTGGCCACCGATATCCATATGGATCAAGTAAAATCCATTTTAAATACACAAATAAGCTTCAATCATGATCATGATCAGTCAAGGCATAAATTCAGAAGGAATACACCACAAAGAAGATCATTCACTCCCATGTATGCAAATTTCTTTTATGGTCATTTTTTTTACTGTACTAATTTTGGACATAAGGTTGTAGATTGCAAGGATTATAAATGAAATGTTCAAGCAAGAAGTGCCTATGTGGCCCCACGTAACATTGAATGTTACAAATATCATAACTATGGATACATAGTTAGTGATTGTAGAAGCATGATCGATACTTCCATGAAAGAGAACACTGATATCAGATATAAGAAAGTATGGATAATAAAACATGAAGAACATGTGAACAAAGACCAAGTACCATAGATCGCAATATTGGCAATAAAACGAGATGAAGAAAATTATACAAAGAAAAAGAAATATGTCAGATATATAAAGGTTTGGAAAATAATTGAAAGAAAAGAAGGACATGTAAATAAGGAACAAATTGAAGATATTGTACTTTCAAGCATTGTAGTGAAAGATGAATCCACAGATAGAAAGAAAGAAGTCATAGCTCAGAGAGATGATGAATCTACCAATGAAGATGATGATGAATCTACCAATGAAGATGATGTTGAATCTACCAATGAAGATGATGATGAATACACATCAGAGTAGAAATTGTTCTGAGCCATCTGGCTTAGAGACTCCTAGGTAATATGAATATTAGACAGGGGGAGTCTATGCGATAGACCAAAGAACCATCCTTCGAGCAGATTTTAGAGTTTGAGAAGATAGATCCATAGTAGTTAGTTAGAAGAAGTACAGTTTGATATATTAATCAAGACTTCATGATAATATAGTTATAAATGGGTGAGGATTATGGAAAATTGCGCAAGTAGAGTCTTGGACAATATCGTTAGATATGGATTCATAAGAACACTTACAGGTTTGGATAGATATATGACAATGGAAGAGAGCATGGATTCATAGATTGGTTCATAGAGTGGTTCAAAGAGAAAGGCACATTATCATAATGGATGATAATTACACAGGAAATGACACGAACAATGCTAATGGATTCTAAATTGACAGATATGTTTTGGACACATGCAGTGCATACAACCGTTCACATTCAAAACAGAGTAATTCTCATAAACAACAATGACAAAAATCTCTACGAACTATGGAAAGGAAGCACAAACAACAACCTCTACATCAAGGTAACTCAAGGTAGTATTTTATTAATTGAAATTTATGTTGATGATATTGTTTTTGGAAGTACCAATGACAGGTTAAGACAAAAATTTGCAAAGGATATGCATAATGAATTTGAAATGTCATTACTTGGAGAATTATCCTTCTTTCTAGGTCATCATATATGTCAAAGCAACCAAGGAATTTTTATTTCTCAAAGTAAGTATATCAGAGAAATGCTAAAGAGGTTCAGAATGGAAGATTTCAAACTAATTACCACTCCTATGCAAACTAGTTGCAAGCTGAGAAAAGATGATGATTCAAAGTCTACAGAACAGAAGGAAATACAGGTCAATGATTGGTAGCTTACTATATGTGACAACATCCAGACTAGATGTAATGTAGGTAGTTGGATAGGTGGCACGATTTCAAGCAACACCAAAGGAATGACACGTATTAACAGTAAAGGGGATTTTCATATATCTCAAAGGAACATAAAAGTTTGGAATATGGTATCCCAAAGGAAAGAATATATCACTTATTTCCCACACAAATGCAAATTGGGCAGGTTGCATTGATGACTGATGAAGCTCTAGTGGAGAAGTTTTCTACTTGAGTGAGTGTTTAGTATCATGGCTAAGGAAGAAAAAATCATCAGTATCCTTATCTACAACCTAGGTAGAGCATATTGCAATAGTAGGATGTTGTACATAGGTTCTATGGATGAAACAAACTATGACATATATACAAGTTGAGTATGATGATCCCATTCCAATATATTGTGATAATACAAGTGCCATAAGTATCTCAAAGAACCTGGTGATGCACTCTAAGACGAAGAAAATTCCAATCAAGTATCACTTTCTATGGGAACATGTTACAGAGAAGAACATTAGAGTTAAATATGTGGGCACAAAAGAACAAGTGGCAGAAATCTTTACAAAATCGCTTCCATGGGACGCCTTTGAGTATCTATGCCAGAGAATCAGAGTAATTTCTACTCCAAAATGAATGATTTTGAACGCTTATCTTATATTTCTTAGATTTACACAAGGAAGCACCATAAATAGGACAGTTCAGGTTGGAAGATCAGTTTCAGGAAGATTTCAGTCAGGGGGAGTATCCCCAAGGACAATTTAGTTAGGGGGAGAAACCCTAGACAGAAATATACCTTTGCCATTGATGACAAAGGGGGAGATATTTATTAGATGCAAAGACAAATGCTTGGAGAAAGAGCATAGAGGCTTGGTTTCAGGGGGAGCATGAGTGATATGAATTAAATATTGCATCATAGTGTTTCCATCAATGCCAAAGGGGGAGATTGTTGATTATTTGGGTTTGTTGTCATTGATGTCAAACCTTGAAGAAAGTTTGGTAGCACAAAGGTTTGGGTAATGGACCCAAGTTTTTTTGATGGATAATGGTACACGTTTTGATATATTTGCAGGAAAGGCTATTCCATATGTATAGTACATTTCATGCCATTTCTGGTGGTATGTGGAATGTCACATAACTCCTCACAGTTAGAGAGTTCTGGCCATGTGAAGTTGGAGAAAGGTTTGGGTAATGGACCCAAGTTTGTTTGATGGATAATGGTATGAGTTTTGATATATTTGTAGGTAAGAATATACTATATTGATAGTACATTTTATGCATTTCCTGTGGTATATGGAACATCACACAACTCCTCACAGTTAGAGAGTTATGGCCATGTGAAGTTGGAGAACCCTCATGAGTCATCTAGAATCTCCAAAAGGTCAAAGTAGTCAAAGTGGTTTAAAAGATTTTAGAGGGTAAATAATAAAGTGAAGTGATGAGTGTACTATAAGTGGAGAAATTACTAAGTGGACAAGTGGTTAGAAGTGGGTTGGCCCTAAAAAAAGGAAAGTTGTTTAAAATGGTTAGAAGGTAACCCCTTAAGGTAAAGTGAAGTGATGAGTGTACTATAAGTCAAAGTGGATACAAAATACATTATTTAAATAATAAAGTTAATGGATAAATTACTAAGTTGACAAGTGGTTAGAAGTGGGTTAGCCCTAAAATAAGGAAAGTGGGTTAAGATGGTTAGAATATAACCCCTTGAGGAAGATACATAAAAGTATAAATAAGAGGGAAGGGTCTATCATTCAAATTACACTTGAATATAATTGAATATATATTTTTGTGAAAGGTTATTTGGGCAGGTATTATTGACAGAGAAAAGTGTGGTAGAAAAAGTGCGGCAGGAAAAGTGCGGCAGAAAAAGTGCGGCAAGAAAACTGTGGCAGAAAAAGTGCGGCAGAAAAATTGCAGGAGAAAAAGTGTGGCAGTAAAACTGCAGTAGAAAAAGTGTGGCAGGAAAAGTGTGGCAGAAAAAGTGTAGCAGGAAAAGTGCAAAAGAAAATGTGCGATAGGAAAAGTGTGGCTGAAAAATCAGAGCAGAAAAAGTGTGGAAAAAAAACTGCAGCAGAAAAAGTACGGCAAAAAATTTGTGCTGGTGGATTCACAACAACAAAACCGCAACAACATAACGCTACAAGAAGAAAAAAAAATTATGTTTTTCATATGTGTAGTGTTGAATCAAGTTGAGGGTTTGCCTTGTAAATATGTTGGATGCCCTCTTAGGAGTTTATGTTTTGTTGTGGAGTTTCTCTAAGGCAGATCTACTGAAGTTTAGTATTGGTTCATGTTTGAGGGATTTTGGTTGAGGTATGTCATTGAAGTTATTGGTACAGATAGAGGTTGTATAACAGTGAGGTTCTAGCACATGGTTTGAGGTACAAACTTATGGTATAATGTTTGAGGTATATGTGATCAGATCAGATTGGTTGATGAGTATACAGTGATAGGTTTCTCAGTGACATATTCAATTTCTACATTTGAGGTTTATGTGATCATATCATGTTGGTTGATGAGTATACAGTGACAGGTTTTTCAGTGACATATTCAATTTCTACATTTGGCACTTATATTTCAGGGTGGTTGGATGGGAAAATGAAAGGTGGTTGTAGCCACCTTCCGGTTGTAGCTGGAGAACATAGGGGGTTGTAGCCTCCTTTTGGTTGTAGCCAGAGAATTGGGGAGTTGGAGCTTCCCTCAGGTTGTAGCCTCTTCCCTCAGGTTGTAGCCTGAGAAACTAGGGGGTTGGAGCCTCCTTCCAATTGCAGTTGGAAAACAAAGGAAGCTGGTGCTTCCAATGAATGTAATTCTTAGAGACATATAAGAAAAATCATTCTATGGTTTTCTCCCGCTTTGGGTTTGCACGTAAAATACTGATGTACTGTGTATGTTTATGATTTCTCATTTTTTCATTGTTTATTTACTCTGCAACTATTGGATGATAATGTACATTGATATAAAACTTTCATTTTATGGTGAAAAATGATTAAATTTCTCTATTACCGATTCAACCCCACTCTCAATAATCCAACAATATTAGCCATTGATATCAAGTGAGGTGAGAAGTAATATCAACCAACAATCACTTTGGAGATCAGGGTTAAGTTATAACTCAATATTATAAAAGGAAGGCTAGGGTAAAGGAGAAGACACTTGATACATTGATCAATGATTAGAAGGAAATTTTCTTAGAGAGTTGGATCACAAAGAAATGTGATTCAAGGGGATATTAAATAGGTGGATAAGGACTTCCATCTAGATATCAGGTCAAGGAGAAGAGAGAACATATAGAAACAAAAGTGGGTTTTTGTAGAGCGAATCCACATGAAAGGATCAATCCATACAAAGTGTTTTGTACAGTCCTTGAGGTTGTGTACGCAGGAATCAGTGGAGACATGAGCATATACGTAGGTTTATACTTTTTAGGTTGGTCTGCAATTGTATTTTTCTTAGTGGGCCATTATCCTTGTTACAGGAGCCTTGATTTTATCATAATAAAATCATCTCAACATTGGTTTTCCGTTCGAGGTTTTTCCAAGGGTATCTACCTAAAAATATTGGTGTTTATGTGTGCATGAGTTGATTTCCAATTTTTCTTCCACTATATTTATTTGAGTTGAATATTCCAACAGTGTATTTTTGTTTTCTGAGCTACTAATCTGATTTTCAATTATTAGATAAAAAGATACCTATGTGTTGGAGTAAGGATTTCAACATGGTATCAGAGAAAATTCTTTGAGAGGAAGCCATATCTCAAATCCATAGTAGTTGATAGTAGATATATTATATCGACATGAGATCTTACCATATCCATAACCAACATGTAGAAATAGAAGGACAAATTTCAGGGGAAAATTCATACTGAGGAAGAACTAGGGTTTTGCAATTTTACAGAGTTGTATGTAAGTTTCAAAAGGAACAAGAACATACATACATGGGTCTCTTTAAAGGAAGGATATTATACATGGGTTGCAGTAAGCACATACATGTACATACATGGGTTTCATTAAGGGAATTCATGTGAATATGAGGGCTTTAGTTCTGACAGGTGCATACAAATTTGTATAGCTAGTAAATGGGATTTTTCAGTAGCAGGTTATTTCCAGGGAAGTTTATCAGGTATAAGGGATGGAAGAAAAACCATTTAGAGTTAAAGACAAATTGGATGGAGCATCCAAATTCCTATATTGTAAATCAAGAATGACTTTGGTGTTAAAGGAGTATGACCTTTGGGAGTTAGTGGACAAAGTAGTTGTTCCACAGAGGGATCCTATAGATATGGAAGTTCACTAGAAGAAGGAGATCAAAACCAAGCGAGAAATCTTGGATTCAGTGAAGGATCATCTAATTCCTCACCTATCCAAGAAGAAAATGACCAAAGAGATGTTTGATTCCTTGGTAGGTTTATTCTAGAGCACTAACATGAATAGGAAATGGTCTCAAGGAATAAACTCATATCGGTGAAAATGTCTACATATGACAATGTTAACATCTATTTCATGAGGAGAACATAGGTACATGATCAACTTGTAGCCATAGGGGAGAAAATCAAGGACAAAAATCTTGTGAATGTGGCATTTAATGGCCTTCCCAAGTCTTGGGAACAATTTGTCAAGAGAGTTTGCGCTCAATAAAATATTCTATACTAGTAGAGACTTTGGGATGATTGCATCTAGAAAGAGACTCATGAGTAGTCTAAGAGAAGAAAGAAGGGAAGTAGTGATGAGAAATTGTCTCTTGTCAGTAATACAAAGAAGGGAAAAAGAAAGAGTTCTAAAAACAAGGGTAATACTGATGGAGGATCATCATAGCCAGGGAAGAATAATGACTTGAGTAAAATCAAGTTCTACTCATGTCATAAGAATGGAATTTTTTTATATCAGTGTACAAAGAAGAATAAGGGTAAATGAAATATCCATACAATAACATTAGTAGAGACGCAACTTGATGAGTTTGCAACAAAGTTTGATAAGGACTTCTCACTATTTTCTTTCCTTTCTACAAACACAACTAACAAGAGTGCATGGTTCTTGGGCAATGGTGCATCTCGTCATATGACAAAATCATGGGGGTTATTTAGCAGTCTGATGGAGAGGGAATCAAATGCTCATGTGTATCTTGGTGATGATGCCAAGTATGTAGTGAAGGGAGAGGAATCTGTTACATTCCAGATTGAGTTAGGAGGTTTGTTTGATTCCCATGATGTGATTTACATACCAGGTTTGAAGAGGAATTTTCTCTCAGTATCAGCTATGGAGGATAGGTGTTTTTCTATTACTATTCAAAGAGGGAAAGTACTCATATGTCTAGATAAATCTAGCCCAAACATAACAATGGTCATTGGGGTTATAGAGGGAAATTTATATAGGTTGCAGGGAAAACCTGTTCAGTATTTGGTACATTATAGTGAAAACCTATGTGATTTGTGGCACATGAGGTTGGAACACATACACTACAAGGAACTTTTGAATATGAGGGGGATTGTTTCAGGTCCTACAAATTTCAATATTCAGCAATAGGGAGTGTGCAAACGATGTGCATTTGGAAATAATTCCATGGATTCGTTTCCTAGAAATAAGAGTAGGTCCAAGGGGATATTGGATCTCATCCATTCATATGTGAGTAGGATGATGTTAGTAGCATCAATACAAGGATCTCCATACTATGTTACATTTATTGATGATTTTTCTAGGAAAAATTGGATCCTTTTTATGAATACCAAGGATGAGGTCTTAGGTCAGTTTTAGGAGTTTAGAGCTTAGGTGGAGAACTAGACATGGAAGAATATCAAGGTCTTGAGTTCAGATAATGGGGCAGAGTACGCCTCCAATGAATTCAAGGATTTCTGCAAGGGGGAAGGGATCAAGAGGGAGCTAAAAATATCGTACATCCCTCAACATAATGGGGTTGTGAAGAGGAATAATCGATCCATCATTGGTTCTTCCAAGGATATGATACATTACCAGGAGTTGTCTATGTTTCTTTGGGAATAGGCATGTAACACAATGTTTTATGTTCATAACAAGAGTCCTCATAGGATATTGGGGGGGAAAGACTTCAGAGAAGGAATTCTCAACGGTGAAGCTAGAGATAGGATATTTGAGGATCTTTGGTTGTCCAAACTACATCCATGTTCCTATGAAGAAGAGGAAAATGTTGGATCCTTCATGATAGAAGGGTATATTTATGAGGTACAAAAAGACCTCAAAGCCTTAGAATATTTTCATTCCAATGAAAATTAATATATTTTTTAGAATATATGTTAAGTTAGAGGAGAACTTGGAATATAGGAGATCTCAAGAGTTCAATAGTGACAAAGGACAAGGCGCAATAGGCTCCGAAGGATGAGAAATAATCAGTAGTTCATACTTTAGGTGGGGAGGAGGAGTTATCCCATTTGATTCTAGTCAGGAGACCCATGTGGTTATTATAGACATTGAGGGATGCTGGTAAGGATTCTAGGAGTGTGGTCAAAGAGAGGAGGCCTCCAAGGAAGTTTCTAAACTATATTGTGCTTATGAGTAGCATCATTGATGCAAAGCCTTTCATTTTTTTGGAAGCAATAGATCAACATTAATGGAATGATTCCATGGTATAGGAGTGCATCTCTATTACAAGGAATGATGTTTGTGACATTATGTTGAGACTGAAGGGGAGGTCAATTGTGAGTTCTAGTTGGCTATATAATATCAAGCATGTTGCAGATGGTAGAATCGATAATTTCAAGGAAAGGTTTGTGGCGAGAGGGTTCTCCCAGAAAGAGGGAGTGGACTATGAGGAGACATTTCTCTAGTCATCAGGTATGCTTCTATTCAAGCTTTTATTTATATTGCCTCAATTATGAGGTGGAGGATACATTAGATGTATGTGAAAACAACTTTCCTCAATTTTATTATTGAAGAGGTAGTATACATAGAGAAACCTTAGGGATCTAAGTTACATGGGAGGGATTCTCATGTGTGTAGGCTTAAGAAAGCCTTGTATAGACTCAAATGCACACCTGGGGCATGGTATTCCAATATCGACTAATACTTGCAGAGTATTTACCAAGATTGAGGAATATCCTAACTTGTACTTCATACTTGTTGGGGAATATCTGCTCATCTTGGTTATGTATGTTGACAATTTATTTCTCATAGGTGCAGAGGATCTTATTGTAGGGTCCAAAGTAGATTTGGATAGTAATTTTGAGATGAATAACATTGGCTTGATGAATTATTTATTGGGGTTATAGGTATGGAATTTATTGGGTGAGATATTCCTTGGTCAAGGAAAATACAAAGTTGATATCTTGAGAAGATTCAGAATGGAGAACTGTAGACCAATGGCTACACCTATGATTACCAATATGAATAAGGTTGTCACTTCATATTCAGAGTTGGTGGATCTCAGGATATACAATAATTTGATAGGGTCCTTGATGTATTTGGTCAATAGGACAAATATTTATTTTGTTGTGAACACCTTGAGTCATTTCATGGTGGATCCAAGGCATGTGCATTGGATAGTAATGAACCATGTGCTCAAGTACTTAAGGGGTACAATGGAGTATGGATTGAGGTATATTGGAGGAGATGGAGTGGAGTTGCTGGGATACTTAGACTCATATTGGGAAATAGAAAGATCACCTCAAGGTGCTTCTTCATATTGGGATAATCAATGATTACATGTTTAAGTAGGAAGCTGACTTCTATATCACTTAGTTCAATAGAGTCAGAGTATATGGAAATGAGTATGGGTAGCTGTGAATCCATTTATATTTACAAATTTATTATAGGTATATTTGATCAGGAGTTGGAGCCTATGATGATATACTTTGATAATCAGAGTTGTATCAAACTCTAATAGAATGAAATATTCCATGATAGTTCCAAGCATATTGATATCAGATACCACTTCATCTGAGATAGGATCCAAAATAGAAAAGTGAAGATTCATTATATTTACATAGACGAGCAGGTTGTAGATATTCTAAACAAAACCTTAGTTAAAGGGAAGTTTATATTCTTCGGAGAAAAAATTAGAGTGGTGCATAATACCCTCCTTGATAAGAGGGAGTGTTGATGCATGGTATCATCAAACAAGTATTTTCACACATTTCGATGTGTCTAGACATGTTTAAACTATTCAAAGCCTTCTATCATTGACTTTAATTTAATTAAATGAATTATTGAAGTAAAGTTCTTTTATTAATTAGTTGATTTATTTAATTAAATGCTAAAAGAAATTAACAATTAATATTAGCCATTGATCTCAAGTGAGGTGAGAAGTAATCTCAACCATCAATCACTTTGGATATTAGGGTTAGGTTATAACTCACTATTATAAAATAAAGGCTAGGGTAAAGGAGAAGACACTTGATACATTTATCAGAGAAGAGAAGGATTTTTTCTCAGAGAGTTGGATCATAAAAGACTGTGGTTCAAGGAGATATTAGATAGGTGGAGAAGAACTTCCATATAGATACCAAGTCAAGGAAAAGAGAGAATAGAGGAAGATGAAAGTGGGTTTCAATAGAGAAAATCCAAAGAAAAGGGTCAAGTCGTATGGAAATTTTTGTAGATTCCTTGAGGTCGTGTAAGCAAGTTCTAGTGGAGATAGGTGTGTATATGTGTGTTTAATTAAGGAAAGGTACCTACACCTCAAAAAGTGTGTCATATATGGCTCGTATAACACAATAGACTTTTCCATGTTTGTATGAAGTTGTATTTCTCTTAGTGACCCATTATCCCTATTAAAGGAGCCTTGATTTTATCATAATAAAATCATTTCAACATTAGTTTTCCCTATATGGTTTTTCCAAGGATATCTACCCAAAAATATTGGTGTTTATGTGTGCATGATTTAGTTTCCATTTTTTTTTTCCATTATATTTATTTGAGTTGAATATTCCAGTAGTGTATTTTTGTTTTGTTAGATGCTAATATGATTTGTGGTAAGGAAATCACTAGATAACAAGATACCTTTGAGTTGGAGTAAGGATTTCAGCAACAAGTCCATGGTGGTTGTCAGCTGGCACAAAGGTAGGACATAGAGGTGAGGTGGTTGGTTCAGTGGCATCCAGATACCATAATTTGTATTAGAAGTGTAATAAGTGGTTTCATGAAAATACAATAATCCTCTGAAATACCTGAGGAGATTACATGTGTCACCTTGGAAGTATAGGGGTTTTAGGATCCTTGTGAGTAGTTCTGTGAAATACCAAAATACTCTAAAATGGTTTTGGAATTTCCATGTGACATTTGGGTAGTGTGGTGGTATCATAGGTAAGTAAAATGATAAAGTACTTGTAACTTTAACCTCTAAAATCAACATGAGTCATCAATCTTCATTTGATCTTGGCCATCTGATTGGATAAATGGGAAAGTAGCACGTGCCTAGAGAAAAAGGGTGTGGGATGGGAACCTCATATCCCCATGAAAAATGAAAGGGTTCCATGTGGATACCTAGAAGAATAGGTGGGACCCCTATCACATCCATGTTCAAATAACGATACTAGGTGGAAAACCAGGTACAATGGGACAAAAAAGATAAAAGTAAAATAAGGTAAATAAAAGGAAGAAAGAGGAAGGAGAGAAGGAGGAAGGTGACATAGGTTGATGGGGTAGGGCCAGGGTGGCCAAGGTAATGAAATGGTGTCACCTTTGGGTGCCAATTGGACCCAAAATTTCACATCATCAACCATATCAACATAAACTGGTCAAATTTCGCAAAAAGTATCAGGGTTTTGAAGGTCATAAACTTTCAGGGAATTTTTGAGGCCCTAAACAATGTTTTTAGGAGATCTAATTTTCAAGAATATAAGTGATGAAGGAACCACATAGAGTCTCCACAACTTCAATAAAATAGATTGAAGATAACTTTCCAACCAGTTGTCCTGGGAACAAAACAGAGCTTGTATGAGGAAGTTACATGCTAAATAATGCAAGGTATAATTTGATTACCAATTCACTTCCAATGGGCATAACTCCTTGCTTATAAGTCAATTTGGGGAACATGAGGAGTCTGTGGAAATATGATGGACCATAGAAGACATATATGGAGCCATAATTGGAATATGGGAATAAAAAAATGTGCAATATTGAAGAGAAGATTCCTATAGCATCAATGCTAAAAGGGAAAACAATTAAAACTTTAACAGGTTGTAACTAGCAGCCTGGATCCCAGATGAAGGTGAAAATTGGAAAAATTGCTCAAAATTTAGGAATGAAAAAATAATTGAGATTCTATCAAAAAACCAAATGAGTTGATGTAAGGATGGATCAACGGGGATAAAATTACTAATCTAGGAGAAATTACAAAGGGGAAAAGTTGTCATTTCTAGATTGCTATAGATTTTGACTGGAGCATCAGTTTGTCAATTTGAGAATTGTTATGAATTCCATGTCATCAATATTATTTGTCTCTCTTATAAAATTTTACTTGGTTAACGAAATATTTACCTTCGTAAGTGGAAAAAGTGGGTGTTTAAGATTATCTGCACTAGGATGAAAGGTGCACAAAGGGGATAAATTGGAAATATTGAATTGTCTATAACTTTCTTCTTCATGCTTTGAATTGAGAAAGAAAGTTGTCATTGGAAATGTATTGGATAGAAGAATATAGATATGAACCTAGAACTATGAATTGAGCATTAAAATTCATAATAAGTCAAAAATAATATTTCTGGTGCATCTAAAGGACATAATTGTGCATAAGTTTACAAAATTACTGCATTATTTTGTCTAACAAATTTTGTTGCATGTACATTTTGCATACTTAAAGGAAAAATATAAAACAACAAAATAAATATAGAGACAAAATACATGGAGGATGCATATAGAACTTATATCCATGAGGAAGAAGTCAAGGGGTTGCACAAGTTTGGGTAATGCAGAAACTAAATCAAATGGGCATGGAGAAGGTAGAGAAGAAAACATAAATCTAGTGGAGACAATAAAGAGTCTGTAAAGATATGTGTTGAGATATGAAGATGATAATGAGAGGCTTATGAAATATCAAGAGTAGTAGAATGACTTCAACTTCAAGTTGTTGCAGAGCTTGGACATGATAGAGAATAAGGTGGATAAGAATACAGATTCAAGTAAGTCAAAATATCATAGATATCATGCCAAGAATCTCGAAGTGATTCTAGACATCATCATCACTCACCAAGACACTCAATTAGAAGAGTAGAAAGGAGTCTGATTTATCTCCTATAAAAAATAATAAGAGAAGGACTGGAGTGGATGAACTACAAGGGGAGAAGATAAATATAATCCTCCTACCTTTGATGGTGGGCACATGAAATATGAGTATGCAGAGGCTTGGTTGTTGGGGATGAGGAAATACTTCCAATTGCACAATTGTTCCTCACAGGAAGAAGCTAGAATTGAAATTTACCATATTAAGGGAAACACATCAATGTGTTGGGACGAACTCATGCAAGTAAAGCACATTGATGAGAAGAAGATCACTTGGAGGAAGCTCAAAAAGTATTTTTCATAATAAATGCTTGTCCAACTTTTATTATGATAGGAAGATGAAGGATTTATTTGAAATCAAGCTTGGGAGTATGACCATGGATGAGTATGAGAGAATATTGTTAGAGCTACTGAGATATGTTGACTTCATAAAGGATGAGCATGTCAAGATTCAAAGGTTCTTGAGTGGGATACCTTTAATATCTAGTAATAAGATACAATATGATTAGCCAAAGACATTGGATGAAGAAATAAGGACAGATGAATCCCTTTCTGATCAAGATAGAGGAGGATCAACCTTTCATAGAGCTTGGGTTGAAAAGAATAAAGGTAATATGGAGAAGAGAAAGAAAGGATACAAGCCTCCATTATTCATAAATATTCTTAGGGAAAGACAACTCTAAATGAACCCAGAATGATAGAAACATTGGGAAAAAGGACAAGGAAACAACCTATTAAATGTTGAGGTTGTGAGGAGATGACATGTATAGAGATTTCCCTCATAGAGGAGAAAGAGTGAGGACTGCTCAAAATGTACAATAGATTGATACATTTGAAAACATGGGATTAAGCATTCCAAGGATCTATGTAGCCTTGGATAACAAGGAATCTAAATTTCATTCTCATATGATTGAAGTGGAATGTAAGATCAATGATCAACCTATACCTATTTTAATTGATTCAGGAGCTAGTCATAGTTACATAGATCCAAATCTTGTTGAAATATTTGAATTGCAAAGAATACAACATGTCAAATATTGGCTAGTTTAGTTAGCTACAGAAGATAAAATAAGAATCAATGAGTTGGTTAAGGATTTTCCAATGGAAATGAATGGACTAAGTACAAAGGAAAATTTGAATATCATACCTTTTTGTTCATATGATTTCCTAATTGGTATGGATTGGCTAGAGAAACACTTTGTTGTACTAGATTTTTATAACACAAAATTCACTTGTTTGGATGAGGAAGGGAACTTGAGGACAGTTTAGGGTATTCCAAGGGAATTATCTATCAGAGAGGCTCCATCCTTCCAGCTAAAAGGAAGCTTCATGATAGGATTTGAAATTTATGCAGCCCATATGGAAGAGGAAACTAAGGATAAAGTGCCAAGTATTGAAGATAAACTAGTCTTGAAATAATTTGAAGATGTTTTCAGAGAGATACCATGGTTTCCACCAAAGAGAGATATTTTTTTATCCATAAATTTGATTCATGGAGATGCTCCAATGTCAAAGACTCCTTATAGGATGAGTACACTAGAGTTGAAATAATTGCAAATATAGCTTGAAGATATTTTGAATAAGGGGTAAATACACAAAAGTGTGTCACCTTGGGGTGCCCAAATGTTATTTGTGAAGAATAAGGATGGAACCTTGAAGATATGAATTGAATTTATGAATATGGACGAGGTGACTGTGAAGAAAAAGTATCCTTTTCCAAGGATACATGATCTTTTTTATTGGCTGAAAGATGTAAATATATTTTCCAAGATTGATCTCTGGTTAGGATACCATCATGTGAGAATTAAAGAAGAATATATCATCAAGACACCATTTAGAACATGGTATGGATATTATGAGTTTGTAGTGGTGCCATTTGGGTTGTCAAATGCACCATCTATCTTCATGTGTTTAATTAATGGAATTTTCAAAAATTACTTGGAAATGTTTTTCATTGTCTTCTTGGATGACATACTTATCTACTCCAAGTCTGAAGAAGAGAATGAGTAGTGATTGAGGATGGTGTTACAAGTATTGAGGGAGCATCAACTATATTCCAAGCTGATCAAGTGCTCATTTTATCAAAGGTAGATTCATTGTTTGGGCCATATAATATTAGAGGAAGAGATAGTAGTAGACCCTAAGAAGATAGAATCCATTAGAGGATGGCCAAAACCAAAGAATGTTTTAGAAGTGGGATGTTTCATGGGACTTGTAGGTTATTCTAGAATATTTATTGAAGGCTTTTCAATAATTTCACATCCAATCACTTATTTGCAAAAGAAGGGTGTGAAATTTGAGTGGACCTCTGAATGTGAAGAAATATTTCAACACTTGAAGAATTCATGAATAAGCGCACCAATCTTGAAGATTGTTGATCCAAATGAAGTTTTCATTGTGTGCATCGATTCTTGCAAGGAAGGGATTGGAGGAATCCTTAACCAAAATGGTCATGTGATATGATACGAGTCAAGGAAGATGAGGAAACATGAGAGACATTATTCCACACATGATTTAGAATTGGAAGCCATAGTTCATGCCTTAAATATGTGGAGGCATTATCTTATGGGAACAAGATTTGAGTTGAGGAGAGACCATAGTGGTTTGAAATATTTGTTTGGACAACCAACTTTGAATGTGAGACAAATTAGATGGATGGAATTCCTCAGTGAGTATGACTTTGATATAAATCATATCAAAGGAAATGAGAACAAGTTGGATGATTCACTTAATAGGAGAGTGCATGAGTGATGCAGGATCATCAACACCACATCAACATCCAGTGAAACAATGCACATGGATTGAGCAGATCCCGAGGAGAGAGAAGAGACAACCTTATCATTTTGGTTTTAAATCAAAAAATTTAAATTTAATTAATATTGAAAAGGCTCATGGAGGGTAGAGCCATTTTATTTGTACAAGTTGCATGTAAGTCACCCTTAATGGATGACAGGTAGAATCTAGATTCGATCTAGATGAGCTGTAAATTAAATGTAATGTAATGCATTTAGGTGGAGGAAGGATCGAGAAGCCCCTGTTTTGTAAGAAGATCAATGTATTTGGAAAGCAAGTAGAGTGTATTAGGAGAATAAGGAGAATATTTCTCAAGAGAGGTAGAGAGGAGAATTCTAGAGAGAAGAGAAGAACTGAGGCTCTGTTACAATCTAGTCTTGTAACCATTGTAAACAATCTTGTAAAAAGCGTTCAGATTTAATAGAAAAGAAGATTTCCCTACATATTAATCTCTATGTGTATTATTTTTGTGGTTAAGTATTTTTTTTCTAAATGTTTACTGAATGTTTAGGAATGCCATGAGTGAAATTATGTTCCCTTTGGAAGAATATATATAATTTTCTGTCTGTGTGAATTTCTGAGTGTTCTGGGATCTTAATATTGTGTAAGGAGTGCATATTAGAGTTGTTGGAAAACTATGAAAAGCTAGCGGAAGGAGTGCGCTAGAACTCATTCAGGATTTCTATGAGGAGCATGCCAGGTGGGCACACCAGAATCAGTTAAGCTCAAGGGATAGTGAAAGGAGTGCACAGAGTGAGTGCAAGGAGTGCACATACACTCATAGTAGTGTAAAATCTCAAGGGAATGCTAGTGCAAGTGTGCATAGAGTGAGCACAATGAGTGCGCCTACACTCAGAGCAGTGTAAAAGCTCAAGTGAAGACCAGTGCAAGGACTACATGCCTGTAGACTTACAAAAGGTTAAGCTCGGGAATGATAGTGGAAGTTTGCACAAAGTAAGCGCAAGGAGTGCTCAGGTGAGTCTGTAAACACTAAGACTCAGGAGAGCGAGTGAAAGGATTTCACGAAGAAAAAAATTTCCAAATTTATGGTAAAGCTCATGAGGAGGAGCACAAAGTTCTACGAGGGTACTGAAGGAATACTTTGACTATGTTTGTAAGCTCATAAGAGAGAGTGAGAGTGCCACAAAGGAACAAGAGGTCATTTGGAAGAAAAAGGGTTGAGCCCCTTTGAAGTTCGAAGAGTTGAAAGATCAGGAGAGATAGTACTGGTGTGTGGAGAGACTATGCAAGGAGTGTAGAAGTTAATAACTTTCTATGTCCCAGATTGTTGGAGAAGTGCAAGGTGTGTGCTAGAGAAATTATCATAATTTCCAAGTTCAGGAGGTGTAGTGTTTCATACAACAAAAGTAGAGGACAAGGAGTTGACTGTGCAAAGGAGAGATCAAAGGCTAAGTGAGTTGATCATGCGAAGGAGAAAAAACCACAATAGCCATTGGATTAGCTGTGGAAATAGATCTAGGTTGTTGGATCAAACCCAGACCAAAGGAGAGTGTAGAAGAAAAGGTGATTAGATCCTAGACATTGGATTTGAGCGCAGAGAACATGAGCCATATATCTCACGATTTGACGATTCGACACTTCGGGAAATATTGGTCCTTGTGTTGCTAGGAGGATAAAACCTAGAAGCCCAGAGTCCTGAATAACTCTCAACTATAGATTGGTAGTGAATCAGGGGTCCTTGATTATTAAGCCCTTTGGAACTTCTAGTACATGGGAGATTTTGTAGGTAGTCATTGTAGAGTGGATGAAGCCCCAAAGCTATGAAGCACCAGAGTTAATATCCACCATCGATCAAATAGAGAGTCTTAGCCGTATACCTTCTCCCTTCGTGAATAGGGAGACAACCTACACCCGCTGGTCACGTCAACTTTATGATGGAATTTGGTTGATAACCACTCCAAGAGGTTTGAGTGTATGATGTTGGTAAATCCTTCGGAGCATTGACGTCATGGAGTGTCATAGCACCTTTCAACCAAGCCTTGGGTCATATCCCCAGGTTACATGAACACTTCTGTCAGTGTGAAAGGGTGTTCAATGGATTTGAGTCTTGTGGTGAAGTTGGTGAATTTTCACGGAGCACTGGAGTCCTGTATCCTTAAGCACTTGGTTCTATCCTGAGGTCATGTAAGATTCCACCAAGGAAAAAGGAGCTAGAACCTGTGGCTCAATTCTAGAGGAAAAAATGGGATTAGTATAAGAGCCCATAGGTTTTGTGTGGACCTGCATATGGAAAGTAAATGGGCCTATGTGCATAAGAGAGGATCCAACATGGATCCAGAAGATAATTCATCTCCTATGAATGATTCTAGACCAAGAGGTCGCGCAAGCCCATAGGGGGTTTGCATCAAGTTGTATCAGAGTGAATTTTTTCTGTAGACAACAAGAAACGGGAGGAGACTCAAGGCAGAGTACCGATGGTTTGTGTGAATACTATTTGCAAGTACTCAAGGCAGAGTACCGATGGTTTGTGTGAATACTATTTGCAAGTGTGCAATAGGCGAGCATATAAATAGGTGGGATGAAAGAAAAGGACCAGTTGTGTTCTTAGAGCAGAGGAGAACCTGTGGAGATCTTAAGGTGAGAAATCATAGTATATTATTCATATATCAAGGAGTGCTCAGGAGAAGGAGCGAATGCAAGGTGTGTGCCTACACTTAGAAGTAATGTAAAATCTAAGAGAGGAGGTTCTAGTAGGAGAACCTAGAGACTAAGAAAGGAGAATCTTGGAAGAGGCTTACTGTAGCTCACATGGAGCAAGTGGAAGATCAAAAAGGAGAGGAGAGAAAGGATACTGAGGGCCATAGACAAGGTCCAAAAGGATAACACAAGAGGATGAGTAGAGAGGAGATGGATAAAGATCTCAAGGAGACCAGATAGGAGGTCAACATATTGATGTTGCAATGGAAGAAAATGCAACAAGTAGAGAAAGGGAGCTGGAGGTATGAGTGGCCTATGAAGAAGAAGGTGAAGTGGCCTATCCAACAATTGATGGTCAAGAGTAAAAATAATATACTGAGGAGGTGGCTGAGGTAAGTGGAAAACCTCAGGGACACATATGAGAAAAAGGTCAACATATGTAAACCAGAATATGGAGAAATCCTCGATGGTGAAGAGATATCAAATGAAGATCTTATATATTTCTAGGAGGACAATGAGAAGAGGTGAGTCGAAGATCCCAAATACTTCCAGGAGGTCAAAAAGGAAAAGTTAGGTTTCCAGGTGGGTAAGTGTTAAGGTTTAAGCTATTATTAGGTCTCGTTTCAATTTACTTGATAACCATAGCATAGATAGGATCAGTGGGAGAAACAAAATCACAAGAGACACATCATTTATCCTGGGAAACCCTCATG